>JAQIWD010000171.1:0-30124 GCA_034694825.1 Anurida granaria
AGTGGGGGCGTCAAGCCTAGTTCATACCAAAATTCGGGAGCGAGGGGGTCAAACCCTTCATGTTCATAGTCCTGATACAAATCCAAGCTGACAAACCAAAGCTGAAATCCAAAAAACACAAACCTTCGTATCGATTAGTAAATTTCGACAATTAATTCAGGGACTTTTACATGAACAGCTCGTTCGAGTGCAAATGACAGAAACACCTGGATCCCCGTGAAGCTCACCTCCTGCGGAAGTCCAAATGAAAATAAACATGGCTATCAATTTATATCACCTCTAGTCTGTTGTGCAGGATTGGGCAACGATCCGGGAACTTACGATAAAGAAGAACGCAATGAGGTTAAGCGGCGGGAGGTAGAGATACTTTCGGAACATGGTCAAATGTGTGAGAACAGATAGGATGGAGAAAAATAGGCTAAAGTGTATGAAGGAAAATTAAAATCAAATGATAGACCCCACTTGTACCTCAATTCATCAACTTGAATAAATGAACGCTTACAGGAGCGCCAACAACGGATATTTGTAGAACTGGGCTGCATACATATAGTCATGGATGGGCTGCCTGCAAAGGGAAAGAATTTGTTTTGATTCTGAAAGTTTCTGCAGAAAACGTTTAAAATTTCATAAAGGGTTACACAAAAAGTGCGAGGCAGATCCAAAATGTCCGAAAAGCAGTGGAGATCATCATGACCAGAGTAAGAGTGCTGCAAAAATTGGAAACGAGGGTAGGATTTGAGAATTCATGCGGCAAATCAACGACTTCACCATGGCCAAATATCTATTTTGGAAAAAGAAATAAATGCGTGAAAAGTAATTAAACTAAATTGTCATTGACCAATGATCAGTTTTGATTACCCAGCACCCCGGATTTGATTCAATAAACAACGGAAGATCATCATCACCGTGCCTCTTCTTTTTCTTCCTCATTGATGCAAATTCTTCCTGGAAGAAGTCTTTTTCCAGATCCAGCATAACGTTGACCAATGAGAGCTTGTGGGCTAATGCCGTCATCTCCTCTTGTTCCAGAACCTTCGGTGCTTCGGAGTCAGGCTCCGTCATTATGATTGCTGGAACTGGAACGGCGGGTCCTGGTGTTGCGGCCACATTCACATCAATTGCAGTTTTTTCCGGAATGTTGTCCGGAGAGTCCATTTTCACGTCACACCTTTACGTCTTGACACTTTTCCTTTTCTCACACTGCAAAATTCAAAGAAAAACTGGAGACCAAACTCCAAAATTCTTTGATTCTTCAGAAAAGTGTATCAAACTCACTGACGTTTCTCTTTTCACGGTTAAAATTTTGAAACTTGTTTAATACATACATTCGAAACAAGAAAGTTTTCAACAATGGTTGCCAAGAAAACTCTTCTGTCTCATTTTCCCCATTCTCATGACTTGTGCGCCAAATTTCAAAAGTTGTCTGACAGCCGAATAAAAACAGCTGCAGCAATTTGCAAAATTTTTTTCGTAAGGAAATCGACCTCGCTACCAGTGCTAGTTAGTAATACTTGTGAACGAAGAAAGTAATTACGTTTGGATTAATTGATTAGTGCTGCTGTATCTGGAGATCTCACGATTACAACGGTATCAATATCAACTTTACACACGAATAGGTAAACGTAACTTTTGTCTGCATTGAAAATAATTTGTGTAGGCAAGTAAATTCGTCTTTTAATGTAAACAATCAATCAGTTTGTTAATATGTAATGAATTTGACAGTTTATTTGTGTTACAGAAGACAATGGATTCTAACCCTGACGTGAATAAGTTGGGAGAGAAGGTGACGGACAACGTCAGAATCAGCGGTGACGGCGCACCAGCCGAGGAAGATGATATCGTGAATCCGTGGGACGTGAAGAGCACATCAGGCGCTGGAGTTGATTATGATAAGCTCATTACCAGATTTGGTTGCGACAAGATTAACCAGGAACTCATCGAACGAATAGAAAGAATCACCAAAGTCCCTTGTCATCCATTCATCAAGCGTGGGATCGTGTTTAGTCACCGGGATATGCATGCCATTCTTACACGATATGAAAGTGGAAAACCGTTCTTTCTTTACACTGGGCGTGGTCCTTCTTCTGGTGCTATGCACCTTGGTCATCTTGTGCCGTTTTTGTTTACAAAGTAAGGTTTTTGCTCATTCGCTAACCTTTCCCACTTCAGACTTAAAATGAATGATGGAATTTTCTTTTTTCAGATGGTTACAGGATGCTTTTGACGTCCCACTCGTGATACAGCTTACTGACGATGAGAAATTTCTCTGGAAGAATCTGACGTACGAAGAATGTGCGAAGGTAAGTCCCGAAGAAGGTTAATACTCGAAACTAGTTAATCTGGGACCCAGATTCTGGGTTTATAACGTATAATTTGAGGGTTTTTGTTTTTAGTACATGATTGCGAATGCGAAGGATATAATTGCCTGTGGATTTGATGTGGACAAAACATTCATATTCTCAGATTACAACTACATCGGGTATGGTAATCATTTTGACTTGATTTATGAGATGAAGTTAAAATATTGCTTTATTCTTTTATCACGTTCCAGGCAATGTCCAGAATTTTACCGAAATATATCTTTGATTTCAAGAAGTGTGACATTCAATCAGGCACGTGGAATTTTCGGATTCGTTGATACTGGTATGTTCTAAAATCATAAAATAAGTTACGTACTCTAACGATTTTTTTTTTTTACTGTAAAACAACTTTGCCTTTGTTTGTAGATTGTATAGGCAAAATCCACTTTCCATCGATCCAGGCAGCTCCTTGTTTTTCGTCCAGTTTTCCTAATATTTTCAATAAAAGGAAAGACATTCCTTGCCTTATTCCATGTGCAATTGATCAGGTAAGCAACCTTATTTTAAAGAATGTATGTCTCATGTGACATACTTTGTCCGAAGCCTTCAATTATTCTATGTAATTTCAGGATCCATACTTTCGAATGACCCGAGACGTGGCTCCAAGATTTGGTTGCCCCAAACCAGCCCTTATGCACTCGTCCTTCTTTCCGGCCTTACAGGGAGCCCAAACAAAGATGTCCGCATCTGACGAAAATTCTGCAATATTTGTTACGGACACTGCTGCTCAAATTAAAAAGAAGGTTGGCCCCAATTACATTTAATTGGCGATCCTACAGATTTGATTAAATTTTATCAAACTGGGTTTACTCTACAGATTAACAAGTATGCGTTTTCCGGTGGACGCACATCTGTCGAGGAACATCGAGAACTTGGTGGTAACTGTGATGTCGACGTTTCCTACCAGTATCTAACATTCTTTCTTGAGGATGATGAGAAACTGGCCCAGATCAAAGAGGTAAATAAACAATAGCCACCTTACCCTTACCACGTAATACCAAACCATTCATTTCAGGTCCACCAAATGTAATGTAATTTGGTTCCTATTTTTAGGATTACACCTCGGGAAAGATGCTAACAGGAGAACTGAAAGCATTGATTATTGCAGAATTACAGAAACTTGTGGCGGAAGTTCAGGCTAGACGTGCAAAGGTTACTGATGAAATCCTCGCAGAGTTTATGAGACCACGGCAATTAAAGTATAAATTCTAAAGGTCAATCCATAGTATTAATCATCGATTTATACCAAAAAGCTGTTAATCCGCTTGTTCCTATTTAAAACCAAAACCACACTTTTACAGACACTTAAATTTAAATGTTTTCGGTTAACATTTTCACATTATTGGGAAAGGAAAACTATAATTTGAAGCCCTATTTCTGATTCGGTCCACGACATTTCCTTTGGAAATAAAACGTCAAATTTACCCCATGATTCCCCTCTTAATTAACACCGACTTAATTTCGGGGGTGGGTTGCAAGCAGTTGTTACAGTGGCAACTAAAATTCTCCCCAACTTATCCAGAGCCTTCTGCCCTGGCTGCAAACCCTTGTTAGCAGTTGGGCCGGACAGATGGAATGGACGTAAACTATTTCGTTGACTTTGGTTTACTACCTCAGTGACTGGAATTGTCCAGGCTGGAGAAAACTTTTTATTCTTGGCATTTTATTTTCTCAGGGCCTTATCAGAATTAGCCTCATAAAATTGAACTCCAGCTTGGGCAATATATTGAATGGGGTTGAAAAGTTTTTCAATTTCTTCTCTAGTGAGAGCACTTTCCCTGGAGAAGATTTTATTTCCTGACATCACCACCACCCCTTTTCATTGGCGTATTTGTACTCATATTTGTACTCACTGGAGTGGTGGTTAGTGCCAGCATAAAACAAGTTTGTGCAGTATATGTTGCGAGAATTAATATTTTGCTAATTCCAGGGTTTTTCCAGTGGAAATGAACAGAGTCCAATTGGACTCTGTTCATTTCCACTGGAAAAACCCTGGCTAATTCTAGCACTGGTACACTTCAATACACGACGCTAACAACTGTAATGGAAGGGGAGCTGACATGGCGACATGGCAAAACCTAGCGCGGTGCGCCCGTTGGCCCATTCGTCTGAAATTACATCCATCCATGACATGAATGAGTTCCTGTTATATTTCCTGTCGTGTTTTGTTTCGTATCCATTTGCATAAAAGTAAGAAGGACGTGTTTGAGTGAAGGATCCCCCAAATGTGTCCAAGTTCATAAAAGACCGGAAATCCATCCGAATGGCTCAACTGAGGGATTCCCCGTTGACGTACATAGTAGGACTGATGTATCGGAATTAGCAGGAGTGATTCCTCTATTGTGTTCACTTTATGAAAAGGGATTAACATCAAATCCTTTTATTACCTTTGCCATCCATTGTTGAATAATTTTCTAATATTTATGACAATGTCAATCTTCTTCCATTGTAAAATGCGAACCCGACATAGCAGGTCGGAAGCAACCCATGTATCTTTTATCGTTTCTTTCATTCAAATTTCAACTCAACTACGTCTTGGATGGTACTCTCCATCTCAGTAAAATGTTATGGGAATTGTTATTAAAATCAATTTATGACTTGAAATCCCATGCCATCTCAAGTGGCGTGGGCGTGACAATGATGTTAACTTTATCATCAAACGGTGACGACTCCAACTGTGATGTCAATACGTCAATACATTTATTTTCTGAACTTGACTTACCTACCACTAGCAGTTAATCATCCTGAGTTCACCCAAGATTCGCTTCAGTTTTGGATTCCAATAATGAATTCCTTATTTCGACAGAGTTTGTATCTAGTGATAGTTTGCTTTTACGTATTAGCAGGTAAGCATGAGATTTGCTTATTTCCCGAAATTAGTAAACATTGACAACGAAAATTAAAAAAACTGTCATGCGTGTAGGCATTCATGGACGGGGTGAACATGAATTACCGAGAATTCACCCACCACCGCTTCTTCATGGTTTCTACGATTCCCTTAACGCATACAAAAATAATTCACCAGTTGGCGCAGGCGCAAATATCCTAAAACGTTTTACCAGGAAGGATATCCTCGAGTTTGGCACTGGAAATACAACACCAAATGGAGGTTACGTGAATTCGAACAGGGAATTGGATCATCCCACAATTAAACAACCGATGACAGATAATTCTTTGCAAGCAGACATGGAAAACTGCTTAAAGGAAATGCACCCATGTCCCCAAATCATCGGATTCTCCCTCATTTGTCATCTTCACTGTGCCATTGAAGCAATTCCACCTAACCATGCCCTGGTTCCCCTAATTTCCAAAATGGCCACAGTCCTAAACTGGGCCATGCGCGGAATTTGCAATCCGGTCAAAGCTGCCTTTGAACTTGGATGGAAGTACTTTGTAGAAAACTCTGAACCTGTGAATTCATTTGTCAAGTGGCAGACCAAGATGGGAATCGAGGTGAAACAAAAAGTGTCTGATGATTTTCAGAAAATGGGAGACATGTTCCTGCAGCTTGTGATGAAATCTGCGCAAGTTCCATTTTCAAGACTGAAGAACCTGTACAGTTGGAAACACCTTGCACCGCTCAAGGGATTGAATCCAGGTTGCTTCGCATTCGAACTCCAGGAGTATTCAACAAAATTTGTGGACATTTTCTCTCGGGATCCTACCATGTTTGACGTTTTGCTATCTGGGAGTGCCTTAGTCGTTAATGCGGGGACATACATTCCAGGACCTCATCAGAAGATGCATAAGATAATCGTGCTAGCTAATCAACTTTTGGTCGCAACAAGTTGCGGAATCTTATACTGGTTAGTTGCATACACACCCAATTTTCTAAACGGGCTTTATAGTTTGAATTGTAACCATGAATCAGGATGGGATTTAATTTCAGGGCTGGAACTCGTGGTGCCACGTGCGACCAAATTTTTGTGGCAATGGAATCCAATTTTCTCTAAAACTTGTTTCTAACGCTGATTTTCTTTAAATTGAAAAAGATGCTTCTGGTTTTTTTTTTTTTTAAATATAAGCTATTATTTCGCCGAAGGAGAACAGTGTTGCATATTTTCTTGCTAAATATTTTCTGTTTTGTCAGAAAATGTAGCACTTTTGGCATTGAGAATTGGGGACCGGAAACCACGCCGCCATTAGTTCCCAGTTTCTCCCTGAATAAAATAGAAATCAAAGTTCTGGATAGAAAAGTCTTGCAAAAATAGAAGCGTCTCCCGGAAAAGGAAGAAAGTGGATTCTCCAAATAGGAATTCGAACGAAAATAAAAGTACGGAGACAGCAAATTTTTCTTGATTTGACAAACATTGGAAAGGAAAGTAGGTTTTGTGGGGAGTAGTAAATCATTGGGATTTTTGGATGAGCCCCCGTAAGTGGGAGATGAGGAGACAATTCACTTCTGACTTTCTCCATTTTCCCAACTCTACTCAACCGGAGACGGCGACAAGGAGGAGGAGAAAACTCCAAACTTTAAAAGTCAAAAATAGGGATCGATTACATAAACATGGAAATTCTCAAGTTTTCTAATAAATTCCTAAGAGGAGTTCTTTCCTTATGTACATTTTACAACTTTTGACTTTTACTTTTATTGTCAGGCTGGAGAAAAGGAAGGGAAAGAGGAAAGTCAGGCAGACGCCGGCTCATCATCCCAGAAATCCCCACCACCTTTTACTCAAAATTACATTCAACTCTTTGGAAAACGCGGAGAAAGTGATAGAGAAAACAGTTGAACTTTTTCACTGGATAAAGGCAAAGAGAAAGGAAACCTGTCAGCACATTACATCTCGCACTTCTCATCACGGGAAGTACGCCTGAGGCAGTTCCAGGCTCCGTGAACAATTGGTGCGAGGAACGCTTCGCAAATAAAAAGGATAAAAATTTTGGGAGAAAAGTAAACTGGAAGGATCCCTTTCTCCGTTTTTAGGAAAAAAAGTGCTTTTACTTTTATACTTTTTGGGATGAGTCAGGCTAGAGCATAATGGATAAATTCCATTCCATTCCTAAGTCCTTACATGCCTTAGTCATCAGGTTCTTTGAAATGCGTTCCATTTAAAGCAGTAGCAAAATAACAAGAAATCAAAACTAAACTACATTTCCCATATTTAAATCCTCACATTGTTGCCACTGGCGCATTAACTTTACCTCCAGTAGATCAATGTGGGATTGTAAGTGACGCGGAGATTTTGCCCGATTCGGTGAGTTACACCCCAAAAAGTTCCCTCCTAAATCAATCGAATTTGGGGAAAGAAACGCACTACAAAGAAAATTTTTGGTTGAACAAATTTTGGGTTTCTAGTTACCTTGTATGCATGTCAAAACCAGAAGTTTTCATTATAATACCCTTCCCAATTTACTCTGATGAAGATCCTTCCCTATCAAATTACAAAGGTGGGTCAATGTCCCTACATACACATCCCTTCAAATACAGATTTGGAAATTTTGCTTGTGCGATTCATAATTTTGGTATGTCCGAGAATCTTGATGCCTTTCAAAGTAAGAACCATGTAAGAAGGGTTTTCTAAAAAATTTACGAAAGAGGGGAGCTGAAAGATTGGAGGCAAATAACCTCATGTCCTTCCGCAGCGTGCAATCCGTAGCGGTCCAATGGTGCGGAAAAGCTTCTTTCCATAACCATCATCCTCATCTTATCCCCGACCGACCACCACCACTGCCCGGGTCATCATCATCTTCCTCCCCTCCTGTCCGGGGGTCAGACGAGAGAGATCTGGAGATGAAAGTAGGTAACAGGACATCAGATACGCACTTTACAAAAGTAGTATCGGACGGAAACAATTTCTTTCTGGGGTTACGAGTATACAAGCCCCCACGTAAGGTAGTTACTAAGAAGCTTTTATACTTCCCCTTATCCCTACCGCCCTAGAAAGTATCCGGAAAAACTAATATTTTATAAAAATACACTTTACACAAATAGAAAGGGAAAAGTTGGGAGTGCCTATTGCCGGATTTTACACGGGTTATTATGCAGCCAAGTACTTGCCAAAGTAGATATGCTGAACACTGCTAAAATAATTTTCAGTGCAGTGGTGTAATTGTACCCACGACGGTAGGTAGAGTCAGCAGCAAGCCTAGTCAGGGAAAGTAATAACACTAACAATTGAAGACCAGTCAACTGAAAGTGAACCGCATAAACTTTCTTTTCTCAAGAAATCTGGGGCATTGAAAAATGTGGAAATTTCAACTACGGATTTTGGGAGCTCCACTCCTACATAATTTTGCTAAATTACTTGGAAATCCAAGTTGGAAATCCTGGAAATCTATTAGCAGAGAATCAAATTTAGAAATTGATTGCTTGAGCCTTCAAATTTCTCCAAAGTTTCATGCATCTTTTTTTATTTTTATGAAGGGGCCGAACCCATGTTATATTGCTTGGTGGTGGCAATGCAAAATGGGGCTGGGTTGATTTAAATTTCCAGGACAATGCATAATGTGTCTTGGTGCAATTCAAAGTTTATTCTCCATTGTTGGTTTAAATTCTCCCACCCCTCTCATCTTCATCACGCACACACAGGGTATTGTCTCAATAATTCTCATAATGAAAACGTAATGGAACCAATCCTAAATGTCACCCAATGTTAAATTATATGAATATTTATTGCCTAATTTTACAATGCGGGGTTGGGTTAAAAGGAATGGACGAACTTTTAGAATAATTCCACAGCGGGATATGAAATTATTTTGTTCCTGGAGGAGGGGCTCCTCAGTCCCTCGTCCTATTCACATGTAAATTTGATGCACTTAAGAATAGAAGGCCCTTGAACCTTAGGCCCACAAATCACAATTCCATTAGGCCGTTTTAATTGCAAATTCAAAATATTACTACCATAGAAAATTTGCACGTCCAATTTACAATTGCTGCCAGAAGTTGGTATTAAATTTTGCACGCAATTTTCGAAACTTAATTTCCAAATACTTCACTGGGCGCATCCATGCTCCGGTTTAAGAATATTCTGGGATTCTTTCCATTAATGTTTTTGGTTGTAAGTGGGAAGTAATGGTGGTGGGAGAGAGGGGGAAGATCCTTGTACCCGAAGATGGAAAGAGCTCATTTCGGTTATGTTTTAATGGATTATGAGACCACGAGCGGTCGGGTATATTTTATTAGTCTCTCTGCCATTGATTTATGTGGACATCTCATTTTTCCATTGCCCTTCCTACTTACTCTTCCTTAAGTCTACATTAGTTACGGAGGAGATGAGTAGTTGGGATGAGAATGAACTCCCGGTGCATATCCCTCTAATGTACTCTAACGCTCTTCCTGTCTTTCTTTCTTACGCACTCGGAATTGGTGACTGGGGAAAGAGGATGTTCATGGAGGGAAATTAGCATGGAAATTAATCTGGAGAAAGTTAAAACGGGAAGTGGTCGTGGTGTGGAGAGAAGATGTGGGACAAAAGTAAATTCAGAGAGTCAGTAAACGAGCGAACGAGTGAGTGCGTTTGGAAGCGAAAGTAAAGAAAAAGAAAAGTGTGAAAGACCAAGACCAAGTATTCTGATTTCCTCATTCCTTTTAACACTTTCCAACCCACCAACTTGGACCGTTCGTACTACTTGAACCAACGGGGAAAGTCCCACGAAGAACCTTAAAACTTGATCAAGTCTCTTGTCCACGAAATAATTAGTTCTCAAGTCCCACCCAGTTCCGGACTTTTCACAGAAGCCCAGTCAGGAGGGAACCTCACGAGGTGTTACAATTCAAAAACAATTAAAATTCCATTCGCTTTTTGAACTGTTCTAATCCAAAAGCGTTAATGCCAATGCCAGTCGTCATTTTAACTTCATCTAATCATATTTTTTCTTCTTTTTCGTCGTCAGGATGGCTTTCCCCTCCTTCTCACCAAAACAGGAGAGAAATGTCGAGGAAAAGACGAGGTCACGTATATATATATGTTAGGATCCAAGGCCAAAAACGCCCATTGCCGTTCTACACAACGTCCACACCTAGGTGTGGATTAGGTTTAAAACCATCCACACCTAGGTGTGGCCCTTTTAAACCTAACCCAGGTGTGGCTTATTTCGGCCTTGGATCCTAACATATATAATACATTGATACATTTTCGTTAGTCTTAATAAAGAACTAAGCACTAAAATATGACGACGAGCAGAAAGCAGCTCCTGATAGATTTTGGTTTGAATTTGAGACCAACAGCCTTGGAAGTACTCTTATTACAACATAGTTTCAGGAAGATTATTTATAAGCTTGATGGTCTCGTTTCAACTTTTTCGAAAATGAAAATCAGAACAACATTTCCAAAATAGTCTCGGGGTGAAACTTTTCTACGATACAAAGGTATATAAAACTGAAAGTGTTTTTAGAATAAATGACAAGTTTTGAAAAGGCAGCGATGCTTGAAATTTAATTTGATTTAAAGCGATTACACAAGGAAGGGATGAACGGAATGGTTGACTAGTCTCCCAAATAAATGTGAACTTGGGAGATGGCATTCTGTGCTATCTATTGGAGTCAGTTCATAATAAGGCAATTAATGGAAATGTCCTCCCCTTCTCTTCTAATCAGTTTTCTTTGACTCGTTGAGATCTCTTTTCAGTGATGAGATGAGCTAATCTAAAGCATATGCTCATGGCATGGCATGGACGGGAAGGGACGTATTATGTAAACTGGAAGTTCCAGCAGTAGATGAAAGTGAGAGGATAAAATAAATTCCATGGCATTTACTTTCTCCTTTCTAAAGAACTTCATTTTCTTTCTGTCTGTCATCCCGTTCTGTTGAAGCTTCTCCTCTTCTTCTACTAACAAGAGAATGAAAATGTCATTCAAAGGATCCAGTTAACCATAAATTTCATTAACTCCTCTCTCCTTATCTAAATCATCCCTGACTTCCATTTAAAGCCTTTTGACCTGGGCGGATTTGGAGAGCTTTAAAAAGACGCTTCCAGTTCATACACAACAACGCAGCATATAACGCTGGCAGAGCGATGCATAAAACTATCCGAATTAAGTTTGCAATCATATAAAATTGTTCTTGGTGGTACAAAGTGAAAGTTAGGCGACAAGTGGCGCCCATTAATTTCTCCAGTGTGACTATCAGATAACGTTGAAGAGTCATTTGTTTCTAATCCTGAAAGTGAATACTACTTTCCCTGATTCGAATTTGAGAATTAAATAAATGTGTTTCGGAAATGTACCTTTCCCCCTCGAAAATGAATTAGATCCAGGGGAAAGGTTAGTTTATTTTCAATATTTTCCCCCGAAACTCTCAGACAGAGAGATCCGCCGCCGCTTTCTTTCCCTTTATCTCATTTTTGTTATTAGGAAAACAAGTCCGAGGTTTTTTCGGATGCACTCTCAGATTCCGGCTCCTTTGCTTTCCCCACCCCTTCCTATAATAGATTGGGAAGGAAGGCGGATAAAAAGATTCGGACCAGACCGAGTTAGTACATTACCCGGTGCTCCATTCGACTACTTTCAGCAGAAAAATAATAAAACAGAACTCGGGAGTTTTTAGAGTTGTTGCTGCGGGAAGATATTAGAGCCCTTAAATCACTCAAGCTCTGTCATCATTAGCTTTTCCCCAATAATACCCGGGTAGGATCCCCTCTTTGGGCCTAATGAGGTTTTCCCCATCGACCAACACGGAGGCATCATTACAATTCCCGCATTCCATTTCCAAATGACTTGATCCCTCATCATCTTACTCATCAAGATTTTCCTGGAATGCTAAATCCATCCCTAAAAAACTGCGCTTACTGCAAAAAGGCTGCGAATGTTTGCGGATCGGAGTGCGGAGGCTAGGGTTACGCAACCAATTTACTCTGACGTTAATTACCTTCGAAATTAGAAAGTGGTAGGAAGAGGAGGACAATTGGACCAAAATCTGTTCCTGACATCTTTAAGATCACAAAAGATACAATGACAATGAGAACCTCTCTCTGTAAGGTCTGAAGTTGGAATCTTTGCTTTCTCCGTCAACGTTTTCTCACACTTTCACCAAGTGCAGAAATCAATAGACGGGAACTCGACGTTGTCCTTTCTATTGTTACTGTGAACCTGTTTCTAAATATTTAATGGCATGGCGTCCTAATTAAATCCATTCTGGTGTTAATGATGAGAATCAAGTGGCCGTTTGGTTAGAAATTAATCGAAAAACAGTTTCTTTATTTAGCCAAAGCATCCAAAGTATCCTACAATTTCCACGACTTTTCTACGAATTTCCTTCCGCAACAGAGGACGCATTTTATGGAATAATGAAAACTGGGCTCAATTCTTTTATTTTATTGACATTATTTTCTGAAACGAATCCCAAGTTCACGAGCTTATTGGGCAGGAAGGACATTTTCCAGTGAAACGAAGCAGTTGGACATGGTGGGGTCTTGGTAACGCCAAGTCCAAAGTTCCTTCCGTGTGGAAGTAAAATACCATCAAAAGGCATTAGACCGGGGGTTTTGGGGTCTCGAAAAGAATTGAATCCCCTTTCTCCGCACTCTGCCGGATAACTACATTTCATTATATTTCATTACGTTGGCATTGGATTTTATGGGCTGGGTGTCATTTGCCTCCTCGTCCTTTCTTCACCCCAACCCCACACGGTGGTCATTTCCTTCCAAATTGGTAAAAAAAAATAGGAAGAAAGTTACGAGTGGGGACTAAAACTCCCCTCGTAGTAGCAAATAAAATGAAAAGTTACAAATTACAATGCAAATTCCATTATTCGTTCATCCCCTTGAATGCTCCTCACGAGGAAACCCAGCAGGGTGTATCCCTCGGATTCAAATCCCTTCAGTACCTTCTTCTATTCATGCCAAAGTATCACTTCATTTCCTGAAGTTTTACTCCTCGCTTTCAAATTTTCGAAAATGTGTTCAAAGAATTTGTGAAGATTGGGGGATTTTGGTCGGATTCGGCTGGTTACACCCCGTGAGTTTCCCTCGTAACATAATTTGTGAATTGTGAGCATGACCTTCCAATTTTATAGTGTTTTTTTTGCATCGCTTTTATCCTGAATAATTTTTTCTTAAAATTCAACCCAAGTTTATCTGCAAAATGCTCGTACTGCGGCGAGACCAGGAGTTTTTCTTATTGGATTCCCAGAGTTCAAAGGATGCCAAGAAGCAATCAGTGATGAGTGAAAGGAGACTACTGGAAAAGGGCGTCAATTAAGATGCAACTTTGCTTTGACAAATCAAGAACTGTTTACATAAGGCTAGAGGAGGAGGCTCAAAATTGAAGTTTTCCCATCTTCTTCACAACCTTTTGACTTCCATTCCTTCCCACTTTCTCTTTATTTTTCTCTTTGAAAATATATAATTACAAGGAGACTAGCTGCCATTGAAGGAGTTTACAGAATGAAGAACTCCAGTACCATCACCCACTTGACTTGTTACAGTTTTCATTTGAAATGTTTTGCTTGTCAACTGGAGGATGTTGGTAGAAGAGTCTCGGTAGTCCTGACGTTGAATTCCCTACAAAGTCCCTAGCTAGTTCCACTTTACCTACAAATACACTTTAGGATTCTGCATAATTAATGAGATCTTACAAATGATCTCCAAAACTGGTTCAGCAGAGAAGGAAATATGGGCAGAAAGTTACTCTCTGGCTTTCTCTACTTTTCCCACCACACCAAGGGGTGAAAGTGAAAATGGAGCTCACTTGGACTAGGGTATGGGCTCTGTAAATGTAGAGTTGCATGTAATAATAACGCGGGGTTTGGGCGAACCAACCACATGAATGACGCTTCTACACTCTGCCTTTGCCTTGATCCCTCTACGTCCCATTTGAGCTTCCCTTTTGGAACTCTTCGACGGAAAGGGAAAGGACTTCTCTTAACTTCATCTTCAGTCTTGTTTTGGTCTCCAATCCAGGCACGCTTCCTCATCTCTCTCTACGATTTCAAGAATTCTACAACAATAGGACCCAATTTTAATAAAATCTACCAAACATCTGCACAAATACCAAAGTGAAAGGGAATTGGGAAGGCTCAGTAGAAGAAACGTTCAAGAGTTTTAAATTTAAGCGGAAGAAATAGGGCCAGTCGACATTTGTTTTTTTTTTGAGTTCGTGAAAAGAATTTTCAAGTAAATAATCACGGAGACAAGAAAAAAGTTTTGGAAAAAGACTCTTTGACCAGAAAAAAAGTTCAACGACGGCAGAGAACAATTCCAGTTTTTCCAGATTTAACTTTTGAAAAACTGTGCGTGCATTTAAGGGGTAAAAACGCTGAAAAGGCTTCTGGTTTAGAAACGTTGAGTGAAAGATGGGTCTCTTGTAACTGTCAGTTTCATACAACCACCATCACCACAACCCCACAAAATTTCAAAATTCGGATCAACTAACCAAAAACTGGAAAATTCCTGGAAGTTCTACTTGGGAAACTGAAGGGACGCTCTTGAATATCCGCACCTAGACACACTTTGCAAAAAACACTTCCAGGCACCCAATTCTGTTTTCATCAAACCAACTCCAAATTGAGTAAAGACTAATTGAATTTTCAACTCTCACGATTTCTTTCGCTTGTGGATTTTGGCTGAAGATACTTTCCAGTTATCTCTCAACCTCAACGCAGCGCAACGTTTCATCTTCCAGGAACTTGTTTATCCTGGAGGAAATTCCTTTCAGTTCCGGCAAAAGAAACCGATTGAGATCAACAGTCTTGAGAAGACGCCTAAACTTATTCCGAGTCTCCAGTCCGAGTGATTTATGTTCCTAATTTACTGAACTAAACAAATAGTAGTAGACTTGGTTCCAGTTATATTTGGACATCCAGAGGCTAACACCACCAAGTTAGTTTCACCAATTTGCAAAGAAAAACAAGAGGAAGTACCCAGAAAAGAAGAAGCTCTTAATCATTTTTAGAATGCAGGAAATGATGTCATCATCTCGTCCCTTGTCCCGTGGTCTCCTGACCTTGGTCATCTGCTGGACACTCGGGAGCATCAAATCAGGTAAGACTTCCCTTGAATTTAATAAAGTCCGTTAATGGGTTTGCAATTACTCTCCGTTGGTCTACTTTCTCCAGGAGACATTTACAATTGAAAAGTTGAGCGGTTACTTAAGTTTCCTTTTAAGTTAAAAGGATCTTTTTAGAAATCTAGTTAAGAGTTGGGGTGGGTATTAGTAGTCACCCAGGAACGCACGGGAGGAGAAAGGGCCTACGCACCGAAAATGTTAATTAGTCCAGGAAAGTTTTCCAGAGTTTGGTGGTGGTTGGTTTTATTGAAGCTTCTTTTGGCAGTAGTTTGGCAAAAGTAGGAAAGTGTTGGAAAAGGAGAGTAAACGGCGGGGACGGTGGTAGTGGCAGCGCTACTGGCGCTGGGGATCGCTTCCAATCTCAGCCCAATTTCTCCTCCTCACTTTCACCAAAATTCTTTTCTTCACTTCTCAAGTGACTCAATTTGGACTTTTCGAAAGTTTAGTTTGGAATGCTTAACAATTTTCCTTCTTTCTTTTATGACTGGGGAACTGAAAAGGGAAAGGGAAGGAGCAGTACCAACTGAAATGATGTAGAAGGAAATTCCAGACTATTGTCGTAAAAAAAAGTTTTGGCAATATTAGTCATTCCTCACAAAACGAAACTTTTCGAGAGAAATGGGGAGCGGAATGGCTTGGATTTTCTATTTTTGCAATGGGACTCATTCATTTAAAAACATACAAGGGAACCTCACAGGGTGTAACCCTCCGATCCATTCAAAGAATTTTTTCAGCATTCCTTCTAAATGTGAACGAATTCTATGCAGTGGGACCATTTTGTTTCTTGCCGTTTTTTAACCTTTCTAGTCCCGTTCCATGGTTGGTGAAAAGTTACTGTTTTCCAAGAATTTCAAATGTAATTTTAATTCAGGGAATTTTGGTTCGAATTGGAGAGTAACACCCGGGAAAGTTCCCTTGGTAGCGCTGACGCACGGCACTGGGCTCAGAATTATTTAAAAAATCAGAAACGCCTTTTCGTTTTGTGCGTTTCTAGGCTGTGTGAATTGATTGACAGGTGAAGGTAAGCTCCTGGGTCTATTATAATTCTTTGTCCAATTTGACACACAGAGGGAGACTTAAGGAAGAGAGACCCTTGGTTCCCAATCTTTCACGGTATCTTTTTGATTTGGAATTCAGTTGCATAATTGGCTAAAGCCCCGTTTCCACTGCCAACCCCGCTCGAACACCTTAGGTTTATTTACTGAATTATAATGGAAAGCAAGGCCCAGCCTTATTGTCAGCTGTCACTTCCAGTAAGAGCGCCTTAGTGTTGTTACCTTCCTTGTAGAATGTTGGTGGTGGTGTCCCTTGAAGGAGATTAAGGAGGTGTGAACCTAAACAAATTGGTATGAAGGGGGTTCAATGCCGAAGGTCTCCCCTTAAAAGACTCTTGTAATCCAATACGTGGGTTAACAATGGGGGACATTTCGGAATAAACGGCGGCGGCGGCGGCCGTGGATGACGGTGAGATAAGATGGAGGTGCGAGGAGAGCCCATTGTGTTTTCCACACCTTTTCCTTTTGGATAAGATTTCCATACGCTTGAATTGGTCTTATCAAGTTCCTCAAATCTTCCTTGATCATGTTAACTATTTATTCCCCAAAAGGGCCAAAAATGGGGAAAGAATTCCAGCTAATCGCGTAAGATGAACTTAAGTTCTTTGCTCTGGTGGACTCGAATGGCAGACAGGCGGGGAAGTAATTCAGTTACAGGAAAGTGTCACTGGAAAGGAATCAGGGCAGAAGTCCAGGAGGTTTTAGGAGCTTACAGCCGTGAAAATGTCCAAAAAGGATTCCAATCCGGGTAAGAACTCGGACTAGATTTTCACTTAAGGTCATGGAACATTAAGTTCCATGGATATACGGGACGGAAATAATCCAGTTCCCACGCTTTGTAATCGCATAAGTCATACATTCGCTTTTGCCCAAAATGAGTTATGCGCCTTCGATGACCAGCCAATTTCAATTTTGCCTCTCCAAGTTTGTCCTCAAGTTCATTGACCTTTCTTTCGATTTTATCCGAACTAGGACACATACGCACTGGGTAAACTTTATTAAAAGACTACCGGTAGAAAAAAGGGACAAGGGCAATCTTGCTGCTTTACCAACAAGATCAAAAAGGACTCCAAAGTCCGGAGTCCCCTGTGGATTCCCTTCTGACATGTACAATTTTTATACCCGAGTCCTCGGTGCAGGGTTCCACGTGGACATGCCAATTTTTATCCATTTTACGACCCAAAATAATAACGATATTATAAGGATAGAGTGGATGCGGTGGTAACAAAGTGTCCAACAACGTCCCTGTTTCCTTTTTATAAATCGAGTGACACCAGGGGGAGAAGAGGTCAAAAGGAAACCACACCAGGCGAACCAGCAGGGTTGGATCCCATTTGTGTCCCAAAGGACCCCACCGAACGAATCGACCAAGTACAAAGTTACAAGATCCACCACCACATCAAGTACTTCCCCAAGCCTCACTCGCAAGCCACCCTCATAACCGTAAATATACACCACCAAGACAAGACATTACGGCAGGAATGTTCCCAAATGAAATACGACAAAGAGTAAAAATATGAAACTGGAAGGGCCTAAGAATAGAAGGAGGAGGGCACACTTTAGTTTCTAGTCCAAAAAGGCACTCTAACATCCAGCAAACGGCACGTAGCGTCCCACCTCCCCATTTTTTGAAAACAAAATTTGGCTGTATTTCTGAAATTTCTGTTCTGTGTTTGAATTAATTACCCACACCCATCTGCCAACCAGTTTCGTCTCCCGGCTGACGTTAAGGTGTGAAGCCTCTGATTTGACAAACGAGTTCCAGTTTGGAAGGTTTCGAAACAATGGCCGCGGCCTACACAATATTTCACGCCTTTAAACCAAGTATTTCGAAGTCAAATGCATTCCGAGTAAAGAGGCAGTAGAGAAATCTTGAGCGGCGGCGGCGACGGACAGATGCGGAGATGCCACCCGTAGATCTCGACACATGTTTTAATGCCTCCTAAGCTTAGAAATTTATAAAGTCTACCTGTAAAATATATCAAGCGTCTCCTACGTTGTAAGCACAGTGGTCTTCCCATTCAAGATTCCAAGAATCTGGCAAGGGAATTCATTTTATTCCTACGCATTTTATTTTCAGCAGGACGGCTAAAGCATATTCTGTGGTGGTGGTGTTTTGAAATGCAAAAGTCAAGTAAAGGAAAATCATTCGAATTGACGACGATGAAAAAAAAAAATTTGGATCTGAGAACGAAAATCTTGGCACTGGATTTATTTATTTATTCCTCTCACATTGAAATAACAACAAATCAGTTGATAGATTATAAATTACATTTTCCTGGGATCTTCCACTCTGACATCGGCACGTGAACGGAATTTATTCCACTCGGAATCTAATTCAAGTTCAATTTCCAGGCCCCAACCAAACTTTTTCTTTTAACGTTACACAGTTCAACATTTAAATGGGCGCACTGCGGGGTCGTGCTCACGGGGAACCGAAAGGTGCGTCCTTTTCGACTCACACCTGAGCATCTTTAAGAAAAACCTCTCACCATTTCATTTCAACCACCTTGGAATTCATCTGGGGAAACGCTAAGGCTTGGAACAATGTGTGCAAAATATTTGCAAAATTATCTGCGGGAAATAAAAGGGGACTGTTTTTTTTTTTTTTGTAACGACAAGTAATATTTTTATTCTAAGTAAATACAAGTAGAGTACAAATTTAAAAGCAAATTAGCGAAATTTCAGAAGGGCAACTGAGATTACAGATGGAAGATTTTTTGTCCAAACAATGGAAACAGGGAAACAGGAATATTTGAATTTGGGCTTGAAAATTTGTTCTTTTGTTTCTATAAGATACTTTGGGAGATAAGTGGAGAACAAGAATATCTTGGCCTTATAAGTTAATGAAATCTGATAAGTACTGGATCTTAAAATTGTCCAAGTGGGACTTGGTGTTGAAATCCCAGCGGTACACACTAAAAAATAATTTTTCAGTTAATGACATCAGCAGTGTTTCACCATCCAGACATTTCCCGTTGTGTGGAAAAAGGGCCAGGTTGAGTGTCCATTGTTCCCAGTATGGACGTCCAAGAATTCTTGTTGCATTTCCACCATGACTTTGGTTCAAATAAAGTTGATGAATAGAAACAACAATGTAAAAACGTGCATTTTGTAACTAGCCTACCTTTTGATTAGGTCCTGATGAGTAATTGCCTTTAGAGCTTAACAATCTGCTACCAACGGAAACTTCCCAACTTGGGACCAGTTTTCCAGGAGGAGTGGAAGTGGACTCCATTAGACCACTTGAATGAAATCGATCTTGGGATAATAAAGGAGGCAAGTGAAGGAAGCTACCCGCCCAGCCCCCATATCTCCTCTGTTTTGTCCTGTCAAAAAGTTAAGATTGCTTTTCCAAAAAATTAAAACAACTCCTTCTTCCCCTTATTCCTTAAAGTGAGTCAGTATAAATAACCTTGTGGTGGATACCAAAATCATGACTTGGTAGACTTTATGTTACAGCTCCAAGATTTTTTGGCCGGATAACTTTTTGCTGCGCTTCAAGTTAATGCTGCGGATGCGTTCCTGCCCAATTTTCATTTTAATAAGCTCCTTTCTTACGGAGTATTGAAAACAAGTCACGGTCTTCCATTAAACATGAAATGCAACCTCCCACTTGAACACACCCACCCACCCATCAATGAAACAAAAGAAGGGAACAATAGCTTCACAGTATTTCTGCAGCGCATCTTGTAATAATGACTCAGGCGTCCCATTTCTAAAGAATTTGGAATTGAAATTGCCGGGCAGAGGTCGGGTAAACGCTGCGTCCTGACTTGGCTTATTTGCAAAAATATTGCAATTCTTGCGAATTTTGCACATTCACACTCGCAACAATGTTTGTAGGTGTTACTCAAAACTTTTCAACCGCTAGCGTGACCAATTCCTTTTGTAATTTCCTTTATTCCGTCTCCCGCAGAGTTCGGAAATGATAGGTGCCAAAGAAACGGCGTCGCTAGATTTTTCCTTTCCATAACTCGGTTAATACCCTTGCAAAACCCTTTTGTCTCATAAAGAAGAGTAATTGCAGTTCCAGGGCAAAGCTGAGCATAAAAAAACCCAGAAAAATTAGAAAACGCACTTCAAATTCTGCCTCGCATTAGTAACGTGGTGGTGGTGGGTGTAAGGAAAGAGTGGCATTCAGGAAAAGACTTTTGCTTTTTCCATTTCCATGCTCCTGGATCATAAATTTTCTTCCAGAATTTCCAGAATTTCCACCAACTACTCCGAAAGGGCTCAACTCCATGCTTCCAGTAGGCTTTCCCCGGGAAGACTTTCTTCTATTTTCACCCATTTCTTCATAATATCCTCTGATAGCATGCAAACTGTTCCAATTCGGAAGGAGTTTCTCCTATTTCTAATGGATCTCACCTATCCACTTACGCAATCTTACTTTATGTCCCTAGTGGAGTTAATAGGATTTCAAAAATTCGATGACGCTGCCAAAGTTCTAATGGAGGAGGAAGGAATGCTCCGGATTCTGCCGGAATGGTACACGGTTTCATAATAATGATAGAAATGTGGACCATTAGGAAAGAACGCTTAAAACCAAGGAGTTTACAACGGAACCTTGCCGGGTGTATCGCTCAGATTTGACCGAAAATTCCTGCATCGCTACTTCTATTTCAACAATGTGGGATTCCCTTGCGAGTGTTCAGGAATATATCTTCGAGTATACTCAAATGCATGGGTAGGAAATTCCCGAAGTTTGAATCTTTTTTAACTGGGACTCCCCTGCTGAGATAGTTTTTGCTAACTGCGGAATCCATAAAACCGTGGAGTGAAAACTTAAATTTTCTCCTGGTCTTACTACAATCACAGTTTCATTTCCAGACTATTTTGAAGTCATAAATCCAGCGTAATAATCTTCCTATATATTTCCCTTTTATTAATCTTTCCTCCTCTTAAGACTTTGGGGAAAGGGATGCAAAGGTACCCAGTAGTTCCTACCAACGGCACAAACCTCAATCATTATGGAAATTTTTCCCATTAGCTTTTCATTTTCATTTAAGTGATAAAAATCTTTGTAACTACTAGCGGGTAAAACCGAATGGGCGGAGGAATAAGGTAGTACGCCTTAATGATTTTATTCCTCCTCCCGAATGCTGCTGGTCCTGGAAATTTCCAGTAGTTCCAAGTTGCAAACCCAAGCACAAAAATAGTCATAAAAATTTACCACCCCCGAAATTTCGGTCCAGCGCTCCAGCTTCCAGTTTCCGCCTTGAATTTTTTTGTTTATAAATTCAGGTTTAATTTCATTAGGTCTGGGGTCCTTTTTTCGTTAATGCACATTAGCCCCCTGAAATGCCGACAGAGTAGAGTTAAGGATGAGGGTGAAAATACTCGTTTGGGTTCAATCTGGTAGGAAAAACAAACAGGAATGGAAGCCCGAATTTTACCCTTTTTAGGAACATAACCAACAGCGCCCAAGGTAACTTCTCACCCTGGACGTTACGTCTCGTTCAAGTAAATTAAAACGCTTTGAAAGGGAAAGATTTACACCAGACGCAGCCATATGGCTTCGGGAGTCTTTTTTCTAAAATCTGTTGCCCTTCAAACCCTCCCTCTTTCCAAGTGGAGGAGAATGTTGATCTTAATTTGTTTCCTGGAGGGGTGCACTACTGCATTTTCCCGTCAGTTTCCTTGCGTCTAAAAAGTGTTTACAAATTACATGCTCTAAATCTTTCCCCGTTTAAATATTGTATAAATAAAAAAGTATAAGGCTAACTGAGAACTCCTTCTAAGGACTTTGGACCCTGAAGTTCAGGGTCTAAACTCCTTAGAAGGAGGGGTGGGGAACATAAATTTCAGTGTTTAGGGTGGCATATAGGACACCCAGAGACGCAAGTTTTGATCCTTTGTGCCCCAAGATGTGACTGTCATGTCCAGGATCAAGTTCGCGTCGGGCTGTGATGGAAAGTCCAGGAGCACCTAATGCACTCACGACCACTCCAGCAGGTCATCCACTTGACGCAACATCCCTGCATTGTTGTCGTTAATTGGAATTTGAATTCCGTTCACATCCTATCCCTCCCCCTCTCCTTCCATTGTGTTAATAATAGACGTTGAGAAAATTAATAATTAATGCCCGCACGAAGTCTCCTGGAAAAATGTAAATAGTTCCACACCTCTTCCAGGGGAAGTTGCATACACATCCCACCGAAATTGGACTTGCGTGTCCCTTGAGATGCATTTCTTAACAAGGTGTTCCAGCATTAGGACCAGGACCCTTTACCTTCTTGGTTCCCAACTTGGAAGCCACGGACTGGAAACGCAGCTTCTTGTTTTCCAACTGTATGATTAACAATTAACTTTGGGGTTCAGGTGGGAAATGGAAATTGCGGCGGTTAACTGTTCCGGATGTTTTCCGAATGGAACTGAGCTTGCGTGAGGTCCCAAACGTTGCTCCACAATGCCATAATTATTTATTTATTCTCATTCAATGGGCAATTAGTGGAAATTTTGTAATTATATTAATAAGCCCCACCGTCGAAACCCGGACGACTTTGCACGAAATAGGCAAACAACGATTGTAGTTCCTCGTTCTACCGCATGGGTTCGCTTTGTTTCAGCAACGACTGCCACTACTCCTGGTGTCCCTGCTGGACGCCCACCGTGAATTCTTGCACGGTGAGCCAATTGCAAGTCAACGGAGGAACCAAAAATTGCACGAACGAAACAAAGAATTTGTTTAGGGGTACCCGGGTGTTTGTAAAGTGTTAGGCCCCACCAGGGAGTATATTCCAAGATGCCTATCTGTCCAATCCTATTAGCGTCGAGTAATCTCTCCATCAGCAACATCAGCTAATGTGGCTCCTCAGTAGCCCTCGCAGTTCCAGCATAATGGAATATGATAATACTTATCATTACACATATTACCCATTAAGATAAAATACAGTGACAGCCACAGCTATAACGCAGAAGCCTCATCCTGGACAACACACGACACAGAATGTATAAACACAAGAGACATTTTCAAGTGGGAATCCTTCAGGGAATTACTTGTGGATGCCTCCATCAGTTTGCATAAACTAACTAAACAGGGGCCATAGAACTAAATTAAACGCTTAAATATATTAAAAGTGCTGGAAGGACATTCTGGATGTACAATTTTGGAAGTGGGCAGCAATTTCTACAATTTAATTAAGTAGATTAAAGGACTTTTAAAGGACTTTTACAGTGGGCCCTTTGGACACTTGAACAACTTTCTTCGGTCTTAATCTTAATACACTCCGAATTGAGCACTTAGGCTGAGATGAGGATCCTGATGATGGCTACTGATAAACTTCAAATGTAGGCAGTAGAACTCATTACCACTAATGTGAATGGAGAAATGATTTGTAGCTCTTTTCTTCCTGAATAATCGTGATGTACGCTTCCCCCTTTTAAATTGCGTTAACGAAAGTTTCTAATTTGTGTACCTAAAAAGGAGTTAAAATTATAAGACTTATCGTATGAATCAATTTTGTGACGGATTTGAGTCACGCAATATGAGTCATTTTATACGGAAAACAAAAAGATTGGAAAAATACATCGAAATCCTTTAATTTTGTTGTACAAATTGACATAAAAGCCAAAAAAAAGTGTTTGCCTAAGCCTGGCTGTCGGAAGCGTCTGCCGGTGAATGGAGTTGGAAATAATGCGGACTGAAAATGGTGTCCAGTTGACTGATTTCCTTGTGTACTGAAATTGAAATGCATATTTACTAACCCGTAATGTGCTTCCAGTCCAGTTGTTGTCTGAACCCTTCCAATGTAGATTGTGTTTTGTTTGTGCCAAAAGGAGCATGTGTGCTGGTTGTGCTGTTCTGAGTGAGATAAAGAGACACGTGTTGGTAGGATTCCATTGTGATTCATGGCATTATTAATAGTAATACCCCAATTCCCTTATTCATCTCATCAGAATGTGAAACCAACTTCCGTTTTGTGAAAAGTACAAAAACAAATCTCTCATCCTCCAGGAAAATCAAATAATGAAATATTATGCGTTCTCATTATAGTAGAGGGTGGAGGAAAGTTTTACTTTCACTCCACTGGAGAAGGACAAGGGAAAGGAAATACTATAAAGGGATTAAATCTCTTCAAACACACATTAGCAACAGAAAATGATTGCTTTCTTTGCACAAAAGCCTACAAGGCCAAACGCACGACGCAGGCCAAGGCAGGAACGTACGTAAGTCAGTCAGACACAATTTGGGATCAAAAAGTTTCCTTGAGGCAACAACACAACGGCGGATGAGTTTTGTACAAAGGAAAACTTGTTTGTTTGCTCCCTCTAATCTAGAGATTCCCAAAAATTAGTTGTGTAGAGAGAAAGCCCTTTCGGTCCAGTCGCTTGTACTATTCTGAGGTTGATAAATTAATGCCATTTCAGCAGAGATCAATACAAGTAGAAACTAGGAATCCCAGATGACCATTATAGACCAAAATTCCACACTTTCTATTCCTTTGTTTTTCGGACCACCACAAATATTTTAATCACGTTCAACACCAAAACAAACTTCAAAGTAGTGAACATTTATTTGGGGCAGTACACGGGTTTAATGGGAATGGAATACTTGGTCAGCCCATAGTGTTTAATTTCCATGATGTCCAGGAATACGTATTATATTCCACTGCGATCTGTATTTTCGTATGCAATTATTTAACGTTTCTCCAGGATTCTGGTGGATAAAAAAAATTATTCGTGCATTATTCATTTTGACAAGGTGCCATAATAGGTCAAAATTTGAAACAAATTCTCAAAATGTTCAGTATGTAGTTGGTCGTATATTTGTCAAGCTTGTACATATAGCTTGCCAAGATTTTTCCAGAACGCGGTCAACATTTTTTACGTTTGTTGAGATACACACATTTAACTTTGTAAATTATCTGCAAGTTCATATTGAAAATGTGCTAAAACTGGGCCAGCAGAGGCAACATGAGACACCATCCCTCTATTAATTTTTGTAACTTGATTCTCTATTTATTTGATGGAAGACTGAATTTTTCCATTCCCTGATTCCATTCCCGGTTCGGTTCGGTTCGGCTCCGGTTTCGGTCGAGATCCGGTTCCTGTTGTGGGAAATTTTGGGGAGAAAGTTTGACGTTTGAGAAAAAGTAGAAGAAAACTTATGGTTTAGGGAAGATAAAACGGAAAATTAGTATTGAATTCCCGGAGGAACTGGAGTCAGGGGGAAGTTGGGTAAGAGTGGACATTTGGAAGATTGAAAAGTCCGTGCGTGGTGTCCTGTTCAAGGGTAATTGGTTCGTCCAAGGGTGGGATCCACCGAAAACTGTCAATGAGTGATGTAAAGTGAAGAAGACAGAGTGCATATTGTACCGTACTACTGGCTGCCTGGTAGTGAAGTCATCCTTTGAACCACTTGTCTTTTCCCGACGAAAAGAAATGACGGATTACACCTCCCTCCCTTTATTATTTGGGCTGGAATGAAGATATCAATTGGAATGGAACCGGGCCTGAATTTATCTACCCGGAAAATGTCACCGAATGCGTCGACCACGTCCACGTCCTCGGACGACGCATCGGATGAAAGATGTGTTGTTTGTCCCTTTTTCTTTTGTTTGCTTCTGACCACGCCAAAATCCTATTCCATCATCTTCCCCATCATCCCATCCCCACTTCACTTCAAGGGAGACGCTGACGTTTAAGCGAGGCCGAGAATTGACATTTGAGGAACTCAACTAACTACGGGAGAACAAAAGCTCCGCGTTGGTGCTTTCTCCTACGCCTTTCCCTTCCGATAATCAATTAGTCCACGTCTAAAATAAGTTCAATCTAAAAGTCAAGGCGAATTGGACAGGCAGCCAAGGCAGGCCCCACAGAAATAGAATTCACTCAGGCGAATCAAGTAAAATCGGTGGTGACGTGGTATATCAAAGAGGACTAGGTTTTATAAATCGATTCTTCACTGAGGGTGATTTGATTACAATTCGGTTTCACACTTGAAATTTCAAATCTGGTGGAGAGTTGAAAGGGAATTTAATAGCACACATGTTAATGGGATCCTGTTAATAGACAATTTATCATCAATTCCCTTTTTACACCCTTTCAAAGGAGTAGTAATCCCGGGATCCATTGGGAAATAATTTCCAAATCGCCTTGCCTGTGCCTGCCTGCCAACCCTGGATTTCTGGATTTTCAAACTTACTTTATGCAAGAGGGTTTCGAATTCGAAAACCTTCGAAAGGTTTTCAACACTCCCAAAAAACAGGCTTAGGAAGGAAGCGGGAGTTTTATATGGATTCAACCGGGTAGATTTGATTCCTTTGAACCCTTTTCCAATCGGTAGGGATCCTGCAGGGTTGGGCGTACATACATGCATGTCAATGGGATTGGGCCTTAATTGGGTTAACCCATCATTCACCGCTGGCTATAAAAAATATCAATCGTCCCACAAATAATCCTAAGGATGAAGGCATAAAAAATCAAATAAGGGGAGCTCATGATGTGTTCTTGCAAGGGAATTTCGCGGGTGTCTCCCTCCGGAACTTGTCGCCATACACACCAAAATTGAATTTTTATTTAGAAAAGTCGTGAATTCGAACGGTTCGCCTCCAGGATCAAGGATGCTTGTACCAACTGTCGACATTCCTTCATGAGGCGTCAAACTCGATACTTTCTAGGCAGTAGTCGGAACTGGATGAAAATGCCTTTGCAAAATTCAATGGAAAATTGACTCCTCCAGCTGTCTGGAAGAGAAAAGGAATCCATGGAATTCTTTCCCAGAAAAGAAAAAGGCTCCAATAGAATATTCTATAACGTAATAATCCCAGCTGCGACAACGGCGGTAGGAAACAGTTTTGTCACCCATGAAGATGGCAAAGATGCGTCGTCGTTGACTGATGACAGGGTTAGTTCTTTGTGTGCCTGCCGTGTCAGGACTCGAAAAGGATCACTCAAGTCTTCTTCTTCTGTGGCTCATATCCTTCCTTCTCCTCGTTTCATCATTCATCTTCCATTTTGATCTTCCAAATTTCCCTATGCATCACTTCCCTGTTGGTAAGATTAATCCAGGAAATATTGTGGGAGACAGGCAACAAAGAGAAGCTCTCAACCTCATTTGGCTGGGGTTCATTGAATCTCAATTTCCTCCGCTCCTTCGAATTTTACCAAGATGAAAAGTGAAAAGGCTTCGAATATTTATTCGTCAAATTCCAGTCCAGAATTGGATTTGGTGGCTGGAAAGCTCCTGGAGGAGGAACTCTCCTGAAAATTCTTCCAGAAATCTTTTCATTACTATGCGGTGACCTCTGATTTGGCGTTTTTATGACCTGATTGGATGGGACTTGTCGAGCCTCCACGGTTTACTTGAAGTTTTGGACGTGGTAGATGGGAAGGAAGAAGGAAGAGACGCATAATGTGGACTCATTCCGAATTCGGGGACGATTCGAATTGTCAGTAGTAGTGGCAGAGCCAACTGTTTGCGTATTCCGTCTGTATGTATTTTGCCCTCTTTTCCCCTCACACTCCCTTTCATGCAAGTGCAATGAGGCAGGAAGGGATCCTTTTACCTAGAAAGTCAACTTTCTTTGGTAGGGCCAAAGCTTTGGTCGTCCGAACCCGCTGCGCTGCTCCAGACACACAATGATGACGCTGGAAAGGACCCAGTGAATTCTCTCCAGCCAAGTCAGCATCAATCTTGGAAATATCGACTTAAGTTGGCAAAATAAGTTTTTGGATTGGATTCTCTACCCATCCGCCCCAATGCATAATACGCCGAGTTGGGCACTAGGGCACAAATATAGTTAGACCCACAGGGTTTCTTTGACTACATCCTCCTCGACCATTATTTCATCCTCATCTGTCTCCTTTTTGCAAGCGGTGGGACAAGGGAGCGGTGGGGCCTTGTCTTGGCGTAAAGGCTTTCCTTTCTCCAACTTTCTTTTTTATCGGCACAATGCCCCATTTCCCTGTAATATTCCCGTTGCTCCAGCTGAGACTTTTCTTCAGCTCCAGCTCCTAGTCCTGGAAGCGTCTTCTTTTGTTTTCCTTTTACGTGCTACCGAGATTTGGACCGCCTGAGCCACTTTGATAAAGAAATGGCTGGGCATCTGAAGCGTAGAAATAGGAAGAGGGCAAAGCTTACTACGGCTGCTACAATAAACGATAGTTCCAATCCCATTGAGATTTAACAGGGAGCTTCTACTTCCTTTCGGAACTTGGCCAAGGGGTCATGGACTCTTACGCCCTTGATTCCCAGCTCCTCCCGCACGTTGAGCTCTGGTGCATTAAGTCTGGATGAGAGATTTGGGATCAAGATTTCCATGGAGTGGGGCATGAGCGTAGGATTTGGGATTGTAGGAGGATATACAGAGTTCTTACCTTCTTCTGGCTGGATGGGAAAGTGGATGTCATGTAGCGCTATTACACTTTCATTCCATAAGTTGCCTGCTTCCTCCAAAAGTGAAAAGAAAATTCCTTCCTTCAGTCTTGGTAAGAAGGTTTGAGAAATGAAGACGAGTGGGTGATAAGCCCGTCTTGGCTTATTTCCCCGTTAGCTTAGACCTGGAACGAGCCAAAGTTTCCTTCACACCAAAATTCATTCATCATTTTCTTATTCTCCTTTCATTTTTGATCTCTGAATGTAATAGTAATCCCAGTGCAAATTGGAGTTTTTACCCCGTTTCCCTTCCCGGGGGCCTTTTAGCAGGAGATTCTAGCAAGTCCATTTTAAATTGCATGTGCAATTTGTTAAAAAGTGAATCACAATTATAGTTTGCATCGTCTCCTTTTTGTTAGTTGCACACGCACACGGTTCGTTGGAAGTTGATGAACCTGGAATCATTAATGTCCCTTTTCTCACTCCTTCCTCCCTGGAAATGGTTTGGAATTAGACAGATAAAAATTCAATTAAATTCACACAATGGGATTTTGGAGGTGCTTTTAGGTTTGAAACCCCGGAAGGGAGAGCTTCGCTCCCACCATCCGAATTACTACACGAAGGGAAGAGATCTTTATTATTTCCGAACTTCCTACTACAATCCTTTCACAATCCAATGAATTTAAGCCTCTCTCCATGTTCCTCGTTCTCTCCCATCCCGATTCCTTTCATTATTCTCTTATTATGTAAAATTAAATCTTAAATAGCTACCCGAGCAATCTAGACTCACCATATGGCCTTTCGTGGTAGAAAATGCCCCTAAAGCAGGGTACAAAGCCATCCAGTTTAGCCACTTACTCCTAACGGCAGTACAAGAGGTCTCAATTCAACCTGGATTCTGGAACCCATTTATATAAACCATCAGCAACGGTAACGATCCTTGATTCCTGGAAACCTGTTTAGTAATTCTGGACGACTGGAGTTGTCGTATCCGTGGTGGAATTTGACCTGTAAATGTTTGGGTCAAATGCGCAGGGTAATTCATCACGCCAAAGCTTTTTAGACGGTGACACACTAATGTCATTCTGACTCAAGTCGGCCAAGCGATGACGACGAAAGGAAAAGGAGACCACCACCGGCATTTTTATCCAACATGACCAGAAAACTGCGGAGGGTTGCATGTAGGATGCATCCCACCACACCTATCACCATCTTCTGCCTCGGAGGCTTTTGAAACGTAAAACTCTCTCGTAAGGATTGGATGTGACAGACGATGAAATACGATATGTCAGAATCTTCCCCCGTTTTTACTCGGGATGCGACTGGAGCATTATAGATTTCCTTTTAGTCACAAAGCCAATAAGACTTTTCGTTTCGACGTTCACCTGGGCCCTGGTGTTTAGAATTTCAAGACTGTTCTAGAAAAATACGAAATTCAATT
>JAQIWD010000172.1:0-30028 GCA_034694825.1 Anurida granaria
ATACGCCTACACGTTACGCCTGTCGCAATGATGATGTAAGTGTTCCACCTTTAATTAACAACTGTTAATTATTGTCATCGCCTTCCAAGACACCCCCCTTAGTTGGCAATGCCTTCAATCAACCTTCATCCTTACCAATCACTCCAAGAATTAAGAAGTGACAACTAATGGGAATGTTAAAGTCAACAATTGAAAGAACGCCAATAAGCCCTTCACGAGGCCGTTATGAAGAAGTGAGAGCATTAAACCAGGAAATCCAAGAAAAAATGGAACTTTTTTACTTTCAAAATGGCGTCCTTCCATTCCGTAATGAAATGAGTGATGTTGGAGCTGTGTTGGATAGGAACTGGGAATGATGCCAAAATAGCATGTCAGGAACTCCATTACAATACTTGGCTCTCCCTTCCTCCATGTTTTCTATCCTGATCAATTGTGGGAGGATCTGGAAATGAAGTGAAAATCCTTTTTAACAAAATGAGAATTTGTCATAGAAGGAGTAACTGATGCCTTTTGGAAGAGAAATGACAGAAGTAGGTGATGATGAAATTAGGAGAATTGGGTGTTAATTAGAGTTAGTGATTCCCTTAATTTAACTAGAATTGGAGTGAGTAAAAGAATACCAAGACATAAAAACAGGAATCGTATAAATAATCATGGCTTTAGGGAAAATAAAAGTCTGTTAACTTGAGGGCCCATTACTCTTTTTGAATATGTTTCCGTAGTAGTGGTTGTATTTTTCTTGAGGATTTATTAGTCCAAAGTGCCTCCCTACTAAACCCTTGCAATAAAATGGGAATATATAGGAGACCCTACGGTGGAATTGGAGGAACAGCCTAGCTTTCACTCTTTTACTTTCTCCCATGTTACTCGGCCCTTCAGTACACAAAAAAAAGAAGTAAGGAGGGAAAGGTATAAATTAAAGTCTCTTCTGAGGTATGGGTTCTAAGGGGACATTTGCCCTTTTGTATTCTCCCACTCTTAAAGGAAGGGAATGAAGAGAACAAATGAATTGGGAAGCTATAAAGTCTTTTACTGCTTTCCCCCCACTCTCACGGGACTTGAAATCCATCGTTAAACTAAACCAAGTTATCCCTGGTGTAAAAAATGCTGTTAATATTAAAACATCCATAAACTTTTTAAAAGTATTTAAAGAAAGGCCTTCAGAGTTAAAGGTTGAGCATCTGTATGCGATGAGTTCTACGCGGTTCCATTTGTAAATTAAAGTTTTGAATAAATCCCGAATGTTTCCCCTGTTTTAAAACTTGGATTCTAAGAATAAAAGAAGAATAGACAGTCGCTATTAAGTAAAATTACCGAGAAACCTGGAGAAATAACTGAAAAATAGATTAATTCTTTGCGACACTTTTGTAACTTCCATCGTATACAGATTCTGATTAAAATATGTTTTTCGATCCGCGTAGCTAAGGTGTTGTCAATTTAGGTTGAAAGGATTTAGATCGATTCAAAAATATTCAGATAAATAAGGTGTTTAAATGGCAATTATTCGGGGCTGATCGGCGCTGATAACAATTTACTTAAATTCCTCCCCGCTTCCGACCTTAATTAAACAAAAAGCTTTTTTTAATTAAAAAGTTAAACTAAGGGTGAGCTTAAAAGTTTGTTCTAAGTGTCTATGCCCCTTTACGAAATGTAGAGCTAATTGCAGCTTTTGTTAGCCACTAGGTTATAAAATTGGTAATTAAATTCTTTGCAAAACCAAAGCTTCTCTCGGTTTCCAACTTTGTAAAAGAGAAAGAGCTCATTTCATTTTAAATTGAAAAATAACCACAAACCATCGTTGGTTGAAATGAAATTTTAGATGTGTTCCGTCTTCGGTGTCTTTCCAAATTAAATATTTTGTTGAGCTCAAATAGAAGATGAGTGAAATGGGGACGGGAATTGAATCAATAAAAGACAAATGTAATTACAAGAATAATTTAGTTTTTTTTTTCGATCCCAATCCCCAAAGTAATTTCTTACAACCTATGGTTTACCCTGCGCGGTCTGTCATTGTCCTGTCATCACTTTTCCTCCGGAACCACCGCACCGTGCTACCAGAATGGAACTCTATCTATACTTTCGCCAGAATCATTCTAAAAGAAAGCCTGAATCCGAAAAATTCCACATGATCCTAATTCGACGTTTCCCCAAGAAAAGGTAGCAGGTAGGGGTTTGACCTATTCATAACCCCTGGATTTGTTTCCAGTGTTCCCAGGAAAGAGACATGTTACTCATAACACTTTTTTGTGATGCTGAGCGATGCCCACCTTTTGTAATTCACGGCAAGTACGTGACGGATGAACTGGATGGAAATGTCAACAAAATATCCAAAATTCTTGGTATCCATTTATATTTTAGTTCTTAGGTAGTCCGCGCCTTTCCGTCTCCAGTCAACCGCACGGAAAAATGTTCATAAATCACTAATGGAAAAACAAAGGAAAGCAAAGCAAATATATTGCATGGGTCATGGATTTGATATTTTTAGTCCACCCATTGTTTTCTGAGGGTTAAAGGTGTGTACTATAGACTTAACTATTCTTGCCTACTGGCTGGTGTGACAGGTTGGTGTCCTGTCTATGTGCATTCTCGTCATCTGTCACGGAATAATGCATGACCTACAGGCCACACATAACAGACCAGGATCAAATAGGGAGCTAATGTGATTGACGCGCAGCTTTATTGTTGTGTCCCTTTCTCCATTGTACGATCCATTCTACGGCCCTCGAGGATGGATTGACTTTTCTAATGTAAGCAAATCGAATGTCAAGCGATAAGCTTCGACTACTCTCATGGAAATGAACCGTGTAAGGCTGCTTCCATTCTGCTTTTCTTATTGGGTTAACTTGAAAAATTGGTCGTACAAAGGAGTGACATGCAAGTTAGGAGAGTAGTAGGGCTTTTGATGCGGAGATAAATCTTGGTTCGTTCGTTCCAATATTCGTATGGAAAGGGAACCATGGGTAGTTGATATGGATCAGAACTCATGGCCAAAACACCCATAATATTTAATGACGTAAAACGTAAGCGGGGCGTTGTAATCCTACAACTTTCCATTCTTCATTTCCCCTGCCTCCAATGAAAGTAAAAGTAAAAGTTGGGATTGTCGCGTTAGTATGACGCACATGGATGTCATTGGGTCGCCCTTTGTGTTTTGGCATTACCAATTGAGTAATTGTTTTCATGCGGCAAAAGTGTCGCCATTAGAAATAATGGCTAAGAATAAGCTCACAGGTTGGACCAAGGTAACCTTCAAATTTAATAAAAACTCAGGTCACGATGTCAGTGAAAGGTCCAAGGGGAGAAAGGTGTGAAGGACTTAGGGGAAAGTTCATAACTCACTACGAATGCATTTTCTTGACATGGGGATGATCTATTATGTGAACATGGGACCAGAAGGGTCGACGAAGCATTTAAAAGCCCCTTTTATGACAAAGTAAAGCCATTTCCCTACACTCACCAGCCTCCCCTCTTGTTCTTCTGGTAATATCACAAACTATTTTTAAGAGGACCCTTGGCCAATATTTTATGAGTCGTAAGCACGAACAGGAATTTGGATTGTGGATAAGAGTGCCAGGTTTGCCTGGGACGAATGGTTTCCCTATTCCCTCCCTGTGTAATAGTAATGACAGGATTCTGATTTTTGTGGACATTATGGCGGTGGTTCTTTTACCGTTGGTCCGATATGCGTCGAAAGTGACCTTTTTACTAGCGTGTCTCACACGACATGCACACACACAAACTATTCACGTCATTAAACCCTTTGAACTTAGAACTTTTACCACGATGGAATGGACGAATATAGAAAAAAGGAGAGAACAATAATAACTCCTTTACTATTCCCTTTACATAGAAAGAAAAGGAAATCGTGTTTTACTAAAAGAAAGTCAAAGGATCCAGATGAGATCTCATAACTTCTGGCAGACACGGAAATGTGTAATGCTTGCATTATTTAATTCAACCCGTTTAATGGAAGGAAAAGACACTACTACTACGCTATTGGTGGAGAAAGCCTACGGGGAAACTCCCATCATCAAAAGTTGAAGCGATTTAACGATATAACTCAATTCTAAAAAAAGCGTCACGGGGATAACTTTTTCTGCATGCGGATACTAAACCTCCACGGTGGAATTTAATAATGGTTTTATCTCCGTAATAAAGACTTATAGCGAGTTCCCAGGCAAAGGTCGCACCCCGCCGAAGAAGTCCTAGTCAAAAGTTTTTAATATTACTTTATACACCTCCTCATTTTATATTTCTCAATGAGGAGAATCTTTAATTAATGAAATCTGGAAAATAAAACTATAACTCGGCTTCATTTTGTTGGGAATGGAGAAGTGAAGGTGTTCATTTCAAAAGAAAAGTTCGCATTCCATTCTTTCCTGGAGAAAATTACGCTCACTTTATCACGGTTCCAGGGTTCCTATACCCTAGGATTCTTCATTTTCAGCATTATAAGATTTTCCTCCTACCCCTTTACTTCAGTTTCTAAGACTTTAGTTTGATCTCCCGGATTTCCTCGTCTTATTATTTTCATCCTCCGCATCTTAATTTACAATGTCACGTAACTCATGAAATATTATGCCTCGACTCCTCTTCCTCATAATTGGAGAGGGGGAGGAATAAAATTAGGTCAAATTCAGAATGGATTTTCAGTCACAATTATGAAAAGCTGCGAAAATTTTGCGAGTGTTAGTAATAGGGACGATTATAATTACTGCTATATTCGAAAACAGTAATTTGGGAGAAAAAGTTTGCACACGTGTCAAAGGGAATGCAGAAACTCCTTTGGGGGTTTTTGTTTCAAAATTAATGATTTTGGGGACCGCATGAGATGAAAAAGAAGGAAGTGGCATGAAATCCCTCGTTTATGGTTAAAATCCAAACTTTTCGACTTTGCAAAAGTGAAACTTCCAAAGTCTTTTCTCTCTCAACCAATCACAAAAGTGTTTCTTTTTTTTCTGGCGCACAGTGTCTCTCGGCTACCTATTTTGTTTCAACATTTGCCCTCCTTAATAAGGAGAGAAGAAGGAAGGTAGGAGAAAGTTTTGTTGATCTTCCCTGAAAAGACCTCATTATGCATAAGAAAGGAGGCAAGCGGGGCATAAATATTTTCCAGAGTCAAAAGAAAGGAGGTTGAATTGTTTCGGTAGTTTTTCTTCTTAGTAGAGTAAGCATTGGTGAATTTATATACTGAAGGAAGAAAGTCGAGGCGTCTCTGATTCAGAGAATCCGGAAAGACGACTTCCCTCCACTCCCATTGGCAATAGGAAAACCTCTAATATTATCGTGGAATTGAGAGAGTTATGCAAATTAAGTCCAAGTCGTTGAAGATATTACGCATGTTTCCTTAAACTTTCCAGGGAAAAGAGGTTTCGGGATGATATTGAGTCACTTTCTCCCACTCTCTACTTTCACTCACCAGTGCCGAATTGGGATTTTGAACTTTTCTTATTCCCTTCAATCCCATTCTCTTTTATTTTCATTTTATGTAAACATCTCATCTCGCCTTCCCCCTTCTATTCCTGATGAGAAAAAAATTCATTGGAATTTATACCTGAATCCATTTCAATAGAATAAAAAAAATTCCAAATTCATTTCATTCCGAACGTTGTCAATATTTTACAACCGCTAGAGAGAGTGGAGCGGTGTGGATTAATTTTCTAAACATCCTGACGCCCTTGTTTTTAATGCACCTTCTCCGAATGACTACTACAGGGAGCGGAAAAGTAGGGATTCATTTAGGCATCGTAGAAAATTTGATAAACGGAAGCGGAATGTACTAAGAGTAGAACCTGAGAAGGATTATGCAGCAGGCGGAAGTATGAAACTCCTTTTTCTGGTGAAAGGAAGCTAGAGGCGCCGTAAAATATACAAAAGAAAATGTTTGTTAATACCATCCAAATGAGGGTTCCTTTTTAAATAAGGAAGCTCTCCGAAAATTCATTACGCCAGACCGGGCATATTACTTTCCCTGTCTTTGTACTCATGAAAGGGAAAGCACAAATGATAATCACAGTACGTAACAACAAGAACCTATCAAAGAAAAGCAAAAAAAAAAAAGAAATTAGGAAGGTAACTTTCACTTGAATGTGAAAGTGGAGATACGGAGACAGTAGCGTAGACAGCCGCAGCACTTTGCGTGGGACTGTATGGGTTCCTCCATACATTCATGCACAATGGTTGATTGTCATTGTTAATAAAAATTGACACGAGTACACATTCCCTCCATGGATACAAGGCAAGAAGGAAGGAAATTCTAAATTTCAGTGTTATTCACATGGGCGGTTTCTATTGTCATGTTGTGAAATTGAAAAGTTTCAATTTTAGTTTCCACCCATTGATATTCCCCTTTCTTACCACAACACAGGGATACCACAAGGTAGTTTGTAGAATGTTGAAACTATTCTTCTCCCCAAAGCCTTACCTATGCATTCAATCCGTTTCTTGCCAAGGTCCGTCAATTTTAGAACGAAGGGATTAAAGGCTTTAAGAATTTTCAACAGTAGTGCTGGATCATGGAAATGGCAATATGTGGGCAAAATTTTGAAACTTACGTTACTGCTGAAAGACTTAAAATTTCGAATTAAAAATCGGTCACAATGTTCAATCTTTGAATTCAAATATTTAAAAAATTCTGAGAATTTTTTATCTGAATGCCGAAATCGAATGAAGTGTTTGGAAATTTTCTTTCAATACTTTAAAAGTTTCTGCTCAATTCGAACTTGGAGAAAGTCTGCTTTCGACATGCCGAGTTACGAATAATATAAATTGAAATCCTTGGTAAAACGAAACTGTCCATGTAACCAATCATGCCCATAATAATCCAAAATGTACCTTTATGGCTATGGTACTAATGAAGTGGTGGTTGTTTGTTTAAATTATAAATGAATGTCTTTCAATTCCAGAACCCGTGACGGAAGTTGTTGGAGGTCCGGATCTCTTCATCGATCTTGGTAGTACAATCAATCTCACCTGCACTGTCAAATTCTCACCAGAGCCGCCCACATATATCATTTGGAATCATAACGATGCGGTAAGTTTAACTTGGGAAATAAAGGGAGAAAGTTCCTCCATAATCCTCCACCTACGTTTAACCAGCCGCCGTTAATCCTCAGCCTTCCCTTCAAGCCCCAACTGCCTGACTGATTACTAAAGCTGCCTAAAGAACAATTATAATAATTACGAGCTGAGTGAATGGAATGATTAAATATTGGGCACCATGGTGAGACTCTAATGAATGAATGGAACTCATTGTGGGGACTTTTGGATTTGGCACTGCCTACATGGCTTGGTCCAAACACTACAACTTTCACCAACCAAGACAAGTCCTTTCTCTTTCCGTCGTCGTCGTCGCATCCCCGTCCTTAGACAAATAAAATATTTTCCGGTGTAGACAGTCTCCACAGGAGGGTTGGCCCTATTCATTAATTAGTCATGACAATTTTAAACTCTCAGAATCATGGTCTTCCACTCGGCTGGGTGCCGTTTGCCGAGGCTTTCTCTTGGTTAGGGACTCTAGAAATATATGGTTTTTAATTATTCTAAACTCCCAACTTTCTCTCAGATAAAGCTAGCTAGGTCCCAGCGCTTTCAAAAAGTGAAATCTGGGTGTTGGTTTTAATAAAATTTGGGTTAGAGGCGGGGAAAGCTTCCATTTTTGTGCCGTTTTAACTAACCCAGCCGTTACTTGTTTAATTATTGCTAAATGAGAAAATTCTCATCATCATCATCCTCATCCAGTTGGGTGATGATGACGTCTTTGCATATTTTCCACGATCATCTTCACACAGACACTCTCGCCGGTCCGTTAGATTTTAGTAGACCCAGTCGATGCTCCAGATTTCCATGCATACGATTCACAGTCGCTTATCTTATTTGGCAGGCACGTGCCAGAGATGTAATAACCAGGGAAGGGAATATGAGGAAATCTGCAAGTTTTAAGTTATGCAGGGCCTTAGTATTTATGAAGATACACAAGTATGAAGATCAACGATTCACAAATATGAATTATGGACAGAGTTTTGGGGGGAGATGGGAATATATTAAAAAAAAACGGGAGCTAGGATCTAGGCAGAGACGCTCAGTTTCATATTCGCATGCACGTTAGGTGGGGATATGCGTAGGCGGCAGAATTTTAGGCTAAAAAATGGTTCGTATTAAGAAGGAAGGAAAGAAACCTAATCCTGCCATTGACTTTAAGTGAAACCAATTTAACTTCTGATGATTTACTATTTCGAGCCACCGCTGAATACGCTTAAGAAGAAAGCAGAGCGGAGACTTTTTTTAAGCGCATACTTTGAGGAAGTAGTCGTCGTATGCGGCTTTTGCGAGTTCTGCGGCACCTTGGGATTCTCATTCCTTTTTTGCTTTCTTCCTTTTTCCCCATGCAAACAGGAAGCTCCATAAAGGCCTCTTTCCATGGGCCTTTTTGTCAAAGGTGAAATTTCATAAATTTCACTTGTGATCTAATAAAGTGCTCTTCCTGCTCCGAGAATTCCACTTGCTCTGTTTCATTGCGTACTTTTACTCCCCGCCTTTCCTTTTAGCTTTTTTCCTTTTCCCTATTCAGAAAAAAAGGGGCATATCAACATTTTCGGATGTAAAGGTGGGACGTGAATGTGTTTCGGGATAAGTAGGCAATACGTAACGAGGAAGCGGGAATGCGTAATATATACATCTCACATACAACAGAGGTGGCAAAGAAGGTCTCAAGCACTTCAGAAATCGATTTACTTTGCACACTTTACTAGAACACCTTTGTAGAATTCTCAATTTACTTTATAAAACCAAGAAAAAGAGGTGATTGGAAGAGAAAGTTACTGAGGAAGATCAAAAACAACCAATAAGGAATTCCCTTTTTAGGTTCTCTAACTACACTTACCCTGTCATGCTACAGTCGTTATAAATTTTTGGCAAAGATAGTGAAATGGACTCTTTTATGCGAATCTTAAATGTAAAAATAAACATAAGATGCTGGTACTTTGTCATTTTATATAAAACTCTCCTTTCCATAATTTTCTTTGGAAAGATGAAGTAATTTCTTCTGGTCGTTTGGACATATTTGCACGGAGCATCCACTTTATACCTGCCTACTAAATTCTCCTTGGATTAATTATGGTTGTGTGCTCCTGAAAGCCACAAACAAACATTACCATGAGGGAGTTTAGCCTACGAAAGGATCCGCCTTCAAAGATCAATGGAAACTCACAATTCAGAGAAGCCAAACGGAAAAGCCAAAATTCGGTGCCAAACCCAAAGTGGTTTTCTTCCCATTTTCCATCACCAGAATTAATTGCTTCAGTCGAAAAGGAAGAGAGGAAGAAGATAAATCCTTAACTGAAATATACAAAAGAGGATTTTCCTTCCTTTTGGCGTCTGCTCACTTAAATACTAAACGGTTCGCTTTTCCCATGTTTCCGTTCAAGCATAGTTGCCTTAACTTTCTGTATTGAAAATAACTGGGGAAAGTTCTACTGTTCAACTCTGCCCCGGATGTGAGGGAAAGAATAAGGAGGGAGTAAACTCCTTTGAGGTTGATGAAGCATTTAATTTAAACTGGCATTCTAAATATGTTAACCAACTACTAAATGGAAAATGGCTAAGGGGAAAGCAGCGTAGAAAGTTCGCTTTCTTCCCTTCCTTGCGAGCATGCTTTTAAGGCTTCGTTTCTTCTTCTGCCCTTCTAAATATTATCATCTTGTCTTGAAGAAACAAACCTGAGACGCCCTTTGATCCTCTTGTCAAAATGAAATATGAACAAGTACAAGCAGAGCTAAATCTCCTGCTCCAGTTACCCATTTACTATTCTACGCCGTTAGAAAGCTGATGTTAAATTTAGGTTAAATTAAATTCCTAATCCCAAATGTTGATGATTTCCTGCTTCGTATGCATAAAGTTACCAGCGGAGCAATAATAATTATAATCTAGAACCTTGATTAATTCCATTCAGTACAATACTTTTCTTCCAAGATTAACCAGGAACTGCGTTGGGAGAATTATGAGGTGATCTTCCTTCTCTACAACTCCAGAAATACAATAAAATCGGTTCAGAATGTAGGGATGTGATGACCGATAACAAGTAAATGACGACAGTTAAATCCTCGTTTCTCCCTCTACTACTGTGTACATTGCAATCCTTTCTTTTTAAGAGCTCATCCTTGAACATTTACTAAATGAAGGATAGGGAGGAGAAAGTAATAAAGAAAGGAAATTGTTCTCACCAGGATCGATCGTCTCTATAACTTTCTCCTCCCTTTCCCAATCCCTGAACCTTCTTCTTACTTATTCCTCCACTTTCACCCCTAGAGAAAATGAATTTGAGTTGAGTGAATTAGACCTTGCAGGAAGATAGGCTGAGGGGAATGGGTAAGGACAAAAGACCATCTTCGAATTTTGGAAGAGAAAGTTAAAAGGGGACTATACTACTCTGGGAGTGGTCTCTTTTCGTCCCAGTTCACTCTTACAATGGAAACTGAAATGAATTGGTTCGGATTGAATGGCACGTTGAATTGGAATGAGGGTAGAAAAATCATGGACTTGACAGGGTTCTGTTGACATTGACTACGAATGGGCTTCTCTGGTCTGGCATCACAAGTCACTAGGACTAAGGACCCGAGTCCTTAGTCCTAATGGCCTTTAGACCTGAATCTAACGAAACCAACATGGGGAGAATAGAGGGGAATTTTATATATTTCCAATCCCACTAGGCGAAAACTTTATGGTCACTCAACCATCAGTAGGATTTTTCCAATTCCATTTCATGAAAGTTTGACCAGAGCCTCGAATCAAGAACTCCCTATGGGAAACTGACAGGCAATGGGCTGGCCACGGAAGAAAATGTCTATGAAATCACACACACACAGTGTGAGTGTGATTGGTTTCCTTTCATTAACACACTTCCCATCCTTTCTTCCCTGCGTGCGAAGAGACAATGAATTCGTTATGGCGCTTTCTTTCCGTAAATCTAAACTTAGTTTCGTACATATCCAAATTAATTTCTCGAAAGGCATAGAATTATTTAAAATTTGAAAGACCATAAATAGATTTGGGACAAGGTGATTATATCTTGACACGCAGAATTAGGTCAAGGAGTTTTATATAAAAACAAATATAAAGATTTTAAAAAAAAAAATAAAGCAAAAGTTAATTTTTGAAGAAAAAATAATTAAATTTATCCTCCAGTTTAGGAACCTTACAAAATGGTTGCAGAATTTGTCGCTTTTAGTTTATGTGAAAAGAAACACCGAGAAAAGCTACAAAAACTTGCGCAATGTGTTGTGAAATGTTGGAGATAACTTTTATCAGCGCAGAAAGTGGAAGCGTCATTTCTAATCCTTTTCGAGACATTTATTGAAGTTATGAAGATAGTTGGTGCTTCCTTCCTGCATCATAAAAAGGCATTAGAAACAGAAACCTTTTGCATTTGAGCAAACACTACCAACTTACTTTCATTTTCTCTTATTACACGACCGTTCGCCCGTAGGAAAAGGACTTTGAAATAATAATAAACAATTTACAGAAGAGAAAGCCGGAAAAAGTAAAAAAAATATAAAGAAGGGAGGCAAAGGTAAAAGCCGAAGGTAGTTGGAACGGTTCCATTTATTTCCCCCAAAGACAGATGCTAGGATTCCATTTTAATCATTTCAAGTGTGAAGAAAGGGGGTGGGAAAGTTTAAGTAAACTTTTCCAACTGTCTCTGACTTCTACACAGGGATCCTGTCTGAGAGTGATAATTTTCATAACCATTAGTTCCTATTCTCCAATTTTAAAATGGAATCCCCTTTCTCTCCATTATTTCTTTCACTCCAGGCAATAAGAGAGATAGGAAAGGGAATCCTTCCATTTCCAATCCTTTAGATTTCGGTATAATTGATCATGATTATCCATCCGTTCATCCGATTTGAAGTTCCGGAATGATTCTTTTCCTCTTTAGATTCGTTAAGCTCCTTCTAAAGTCCATAGGAACAGACGACGTAATCAAGTTTATTTCAGAATTGCGATCCTGTCCTCCTTTCTTAACCCAAGTTTAGACATTGCGCAGAAGTGGAATCAAAGACTTTTGGAAGAGAAAGTAAAAAGAAAGGAGTTCTGTTGTTAACCAGAACAATTCCATCAGATGGAAGATTTCCCTTAGGAGAGCGTATTTTTGGTAATTAATTCGCCTCCTTCCAAAATCAAGTCTTGTCAAGTAGGGTATTAAGAGGAATTCAGCCAAAGTTTCTTTCCTTTCTTAACCATTAACCATTGGAAGGAGGAAGGAAGAAAGTTGATCATTACACGAGTGGAAGAGGTTAGAAAGTAGGAAACTTTGGGATTTTAATACCCTTGTTTGTTACTCTAAAAGAAAATGGGGTATAAGATTATACAACATTTCAAAGTTTCTAAACGACAAGGAAGCGCCCTAGATTTCACGGGAGGATCCAATTCTAAGGCGTCCGGAAATGGCCTCCAAGGAACTCCAACTTGAGTACCAATTTATATGACTCGTCTCCAATTTTTGCATATAAGTCATTCCAAACTTATTAAAAAAAAGTGAACAATTTTCAAAATCCTTTATTGAACTTTGCGATTTGAACTGATGGGGGAAAAAACTTTTCTGAATTAATTAGGAGAATAAATTCCAAGCCATTTTTTAATTTCCCACCTGTCAAAAAGTTGAAAGTGAAAGTAAATACGCTTGACAGGGAAGAAATGTATGTTTGTTTTGCAAAAAAAAAAATGGGCACGTGGCGTGCAGAATTTGGGGCTGAAAACAGTAAAAACGAATAGATGGAGATTAGATATCGGAATTGGGTTAAAGTTGGGTCCTCAGTCCTCAGCCCTGTTTCAGCAGAAGTTGGTTAGAAGCTCTTAATCAGAAGGGAAAAGAAAAGGCTAAGAGGCTTTGGGGGAAGTGGGTACTTTCTCCTTTAGGACTACTGGGTCCCAGGGTTTTATTGCTGGAAGACGACTGATGATGTCATTTATTTAACTGTCACTTTTCTCTATAGATAATAAGTTACAATTCTCCTCGGGGCGGTGTAAGCGTCGTAACTGAGAAGGGAGAGACAACGACGTCGTACCTACTCATTCAACAAGCAAAACCTACAGATTCCGGTAAGGATCAATCCAGCGTCTGACCTCAATATTTCAAAAAGAAAATTAAGGGCAGAGAAAGGAGAAAGCAACTGGAGCGCCCAGGAACCCTTTGGGGCTTGACACACTTGACCTTATGCGACTCTAACATGGGTGGATGTCGTCGTGTGTGTGCCTTCCCCCGGGGGAAAGTCTCCTTTCTCTTCTTTACCCTTGTCATGATGAACCTTAATTAACTTTGATCTATTTTGTATCTCTAGGTCGCTATTCCTGTAACCCCAGCAATGCGGCATCTCATTCAATCAATGTTCACGTCCTAATTGGTGAGTGCCTTAGGTTATTCTCTGTCGACACTTTATTGTAAACATGTCAATGACAAACCGAACGCTACACCAAAAAGCTTCTTACGATTGTCGATATTTGCACAACACGCGAGAATTCCATATTGGTCTAAGCAAAAACAACTTCAAAACAAAGCTATACTTTTTTCACTAAAGATGTAAGCTGAACTCGCAACCCAAAAAGGTTTCATGGAATTTGCATGCGCGTCTCATAACAGTGCTTAAAATTTTGATAAATTAAATGCATTGTTTGGAGATTGTCGTCATAAATTAATTTGGCGTGCCTTGACCGAATTCCCTACAACTGACTCAACTCCTGAAACCAATTAGTTTCATTATCATTTGTTTCCTGAATTTATAAGAATAAAGGGAGAGTCATAAACAATCATTAGTCAGAAACGCTTGAAGGGAAGCTCCTCCAACCTCCGAACAATGAAAAACAGCAAGAGTTGTTCTTCTGAACTTCTTCGAATAAATTACTTTCCCTTTTGAAAATGTTTGAGAACCCCCACCCTTTCTTTCCTTTTCCAGAAAATAATTTTATTCAGAAAAAAAAAATAACAAAAGGTCGGGAAAGGAGTTCAAATACAAAAAGTTGGGTACCACACACCCACCCGCCCGTCGTCATGCCCTGTTGGAGGAAATAAATCTTAGGTGTTACGTACCCTGTTAAGGACTTTGGACTTACGGGGAAGAGGACACGGGCATTACAACTTTTGGCTCATTGTACTCCCTCCTTATGAATGATGTCGACGAGGCTAAGAACTAATAAATTTCTCACTTAAGGTCATGCTGCCAACGAACCCAGAATTTTTATGTCCAAGGGCTCTCCTTGACAGGAGTGAAATCTATTATTGAAACACCACGACGGCGGTGAAAGTTAGCATCAGCAGAAGTTAGAGCGCCCTCAGCTTTGAAAAATACGACCGTAGCAAAAGTCTTTTTATAATTTTACATAGACAGACGTAGGCTGGGGAAAGTTTTGACATGAATCAACAATTCACTTGATTCGCTTAAGAAAAGGAAAAGTTCGAGGGTTTCTGACCATGTCGTGCTCCCGAATCAATTTACTGACAATTATTATTTCAGGGAAAATTTCTAATTAAAACACGAATAGTAGAAATACACGCATACGTGTACAACAAGCGGGCGGGCGCGTGTTTTTTCGTTGATAATCTTCATAAAGGCACGTTCACAATTCAGAAATGACGGCTTGAAAAGAGAGAAATTAAACTGAACCCGCATGTTATGTGACGCTACGCCAGGGTTAGTTCGGGAGACAATTGAATTTTAAATCATTTATTCATAAACTCCTAATCTCCTTCCATTTCATTTCAATTGTATGGGCACGTCGTCCTTTTAGAAATGAAAATGAAGATGAACGGGACGTTTTTTGGGAAGGTTTAACTCAAGCCTGATTTTATATTTGTATTGTTTTGTTTTCTACAGGAGAGCAGCCAGCAGCAATGCAAACAGGAGGACAGATGCCGCAACAAATTCCCCTTAGTTTCTGCCTACTGGCATCAATTGTACTCGTTTGCTTCACTTCATAAATCTATTCGACCGTTTTTGTAAAAATGAAAGGAATACTCGATTACTATATTCTCCCTCTGATGCGCTTTCTGCGAAGGAATGTTGCAGAAACTCTTTGATTGCAAAACCAATGAACAATGTGGAAGCGCGATGCGACGACGGGGAATCAAGATTTCAATGAAATCCAAAGTGAGGTTTCCGAAAGAATCAAAAACTTGTTGAAATTGTTTCTCTTTGTTCCACTTTCCCCACTCCCCGATAATCCTGGAAATGTCGAATATTGCAAAAAGTTATTTAATTTCATACTCCATTTCGGACAATATTGCGTTCCTTGGAATAAGAAAAGTGTGTGATGAGAGGCCCAAAAATGGCAATGACGACGGACGGTGGAAGTGAAAGTGAGGAGATGAACACGCACCCAAAATCCATAGGCTGGATGGCTGAAACCTTGGGATTCTTTTTGTTTTCCCTTTCTTCCATAAGTGTTCCCCGAGTTTTCCCCCATCTTTACAAGAATGGAATGTCAGCGTCATATCCAATCCTCATCACATCTCACTTCCCAGCAGAAGATTGAATCCTACAAGACTCGAAGGATGAAGAAAATGGAACCCCCAAAAAGTCATTTCAAACATATTTTTCTGACAGGAAGAGTGTTAACAAAGGGATCTCCTTTCCTTTGGAGGACTTTCTCCACATACGATTCTTATGAACTCGGCTGAACAATGAAAACAACTCGAGTAGTGCTGGCGGCGGTGGTGCTAGTAAATGAAAGAAAATAATAAAACACCTTTCCAGTGTGTAACTTACATGCATGCGTGCTTGTGTGGGTGTCCTAAGTGGATTTTGTACTCAAAATAACGTTGTACCCGCAGATTAATCCAGAACTTAAATTAGTTAACTCTAAAAGGAGGGTAATGGAAATTAGTAAAGTGTGGTTGGTATAAAATCTTGGAACGGGCGAGTGTTATTCCGTTTTAGCGTAAAACATCGGAAGTTGTGTATTACAAACCTATTAATTAAGAAAGCTTTAATTATGATTGATATGGGGCGCGTGGGAGGTCAACTGTATATGTATAACTTACAAATGCTTAGAAGATATGAAAATGGCTAATTATCTATTACAGTGTGGATACTAAATAAGGTAACTGATACATAATTATAACTATTAGAACAGGATTTAATTTAATTTATAACACTCTCTGTATGTTAAATCAACGAATAAGGAGCAAGTGGATCTGAATAACTCCTCATTCTTCCAAAGAATTCAATCAAATTGGTTGTTCTGTCCCGTATTAATTAATATAAGTCCTTTTAAGATTCTAAAAAAAAGTGGATTAGTTACCGACAATTAGTCAATTGAGTTTTAAAAAATTTGTGATTTCCATTAAGCGTTAAATACGACTAAGAATCCACTGTTGTACGACAAGTATAAAATGAAGGCTTTTGATGGAATTTTGGTTGAATAAAATAATAAAAATGATGATTCATAATCTTTCGATTCTTTTGACATTGGTAGGAAGGGTTGGGGACGGACGGAGAAGGGAGTGAAAGTTCAGACGAATTCCATTGTCGAGAAATTACAAACCCAAAGAGAAAGTTAGGGGCGTGAAAGAAGAAACCAAAGAAGTTTCTCACTCATTATTTTCCGGCCAACTTGATTTCAGGGTCTTGGCACTGTTGTTGGGTCAAAAGAAATAATAAGGGAAAAGAATTGGCTTCATAAAACTTTTTCCGGACTTGCTTCCTTCCGCTTCCGTATCAACCAGCACTAAGGGAAAACTTGACTTTCTCTCCAAAAAAAGTGTTGGAAAAGGTGGAAAGAAAGCACCTTCTTACCCGTTGGACGTGTCGGATTTTGTAATTTTTATAATTGAGACTCGTGTCATTCTCGCTTCCGCTTTCGTTCGTCAACATTTCCCGTCAATATTGCCTTGGATCCTTGTAGTGACGATGGCATGCTGTTAAAATGTTTGGACTGGAATTAATAATATTCAACTTTCCCTAGCCATCTCCGTTTATAATTTTGGAGTAAAGGAGACACAAAGGAAGGTTACAGTTCTATGAAGTTAAAGGAAAGGCGGAAGACAATTTAGAAAAGTGCCTTTGATTAGATTGCTACCGTCAATAATGTCTTCTTTTTTCTTTCACTAGTGCTGCTGGATCCCATTTCTTCCTTCTCCTACCATTTCCATATGCAAATGATCAAATCCCAACGCGCTCGTTTAATTTTTCCACCGTCGTCGTCGTCTTCTGAAGCATTTAGCTGATGGCTTCTTTCTCCAGCAGGAAGGAAGGGTGGATATGACTCTATTGTTGACTATCCCTGACTTGGGATTGGAGGAGAGGAGGCATGGAGAGACATCCAGGAATTTCGACTTTCTCCATGGAGAAAGTTCCAAGTCGTAAAGAAGGCTGATATGAAAAGAACCTCATTTCCCCAGACTTTCTTTTCAATTGAATGCAAAACCAGGAGAAGATTTTCATCCTTCTCCTTATTCCTTTTAATCCTGAAAAAGCTAAAACCGTTAGTACTCAAATCCCGGGAACAGGAATTGACATCCGCCCAATAATTATTTTATATATATATAAGTTAATTCAAAATTCAAATGCTTTTAACAAATTGCATTTAAAATGTTGTTAGTTATGAGGATTTACCCTGACCCAATTCCTGGTTTTTGTATCTTCATAGAGGAGCAACCAGCGGAATCCAATTGGAATTTGGGATTAGAGAAGAAGCTCCGAGAAAGCCATTCAATCGGATTTGGAAATCAAATTCAAGTGACACACAGAGGTAGGAAATTGGGGTTGCATAAACATAAAAGTTGGAAACTTGAACTTCCTTGACAGGTGGGGATTGAGCACGGTCGCGGAGATGAAGAAATGAAATAGTGGTGGTTATTGTGGATGATGGGCATGTCGCATGTGTCACTTTTTTTGGAGCAAGTGAAGGGGGAAATCAATCAATCGAAAGTGCAAGTGAAAGTCCGCAAGGTGTAGTCACCACGGTTACCATTCATCAAAGACCATGTACCATGCATGAAGACCTAAAGAAATGAAAATGAGATGCACATGTTTATGAATACCGAAAAAATGTTGAATTCCCTGTTAAGGAAAGTCACTTACTAGTAGAGAGCTTAGAAACTACGCTCCATTTTTTCGTTTTTAATGGCAACATAACCCAAAACCTCCTCCGTAATCACATCTTTCCGTTTTCATCGTCTGACAAAAGGTATTTACATATTGGGATTTTGAAACAGGAAGCGAAGAGTAAAATCTCTTAGTTTTAATGCATCCGCTCCTTCATCTGGAAAGTGGATAGGAAAGTAGGGCAAATTCTAAAGGAAACAGCACTCAAATCCAATTTACGGACTTTCTACAGCATCCGGGTTCAATAACAAGGCCGGATGTGAGGTGTATTTTGGTTACGTAAATCATTGGACTGCCATGTTATTATGAAATAGAAAATAAACATTGCGAGCACACTTCCGTCAATTAACTCAGATGACCTGTTAAGTTCTACTGATATCTCTTGGTGTATAATCAAGGTTCAGGATGTGGTCGTAATTGATAAGATTTTGGAATTGATTCAAAAATGGCCACGGACTACGAAGACGGGAACTCGAAAGCTATTTCCCTCCGTGCTCAACTGCGATTGGATAGAAGCATAGAAAGACCCCATGGGAGTTATTTTTTTTCACTTTCTACGCTGACCACCGTGAGAATCTGAGCAGGTGAAGGAAGTTTGATTGTTAGTTTGAAACTACTTTTACTTCCTTATTTACAGCCCTCAGAATTTTCTGCTCCTGTTCCTTCATCACCAAGAAAAACATTTATTTGACCGCACACAGACACAGTGGGAGAGGTAGAAGTAGAGAAAGTAAATGAACTCACGGTCACGGTATCCCGGTCGCTGCCATCCATACCCCAAGTCCTTGCTTTCCCCAATCCCATTTTTCCACTTCTATTTTTAAAGGATTGTCCAATGGAGGTCTAATACACTTTTCCTTTAATAAATCGATCCTCCGTGGACAGAAAAATAAATGTGAGCACCATCATCCCCTTCTCCCCATTCCTCTTCCTGAAGAATGGAGATCACATTCTGGAAATATTACGAGTCAGGACCTTGGAGTTCACAGGAGTGAAGGATTTTTCGGGCCCAAGTCATGAAACACATGTTCATATTTCATCATCAGTTTTTCTATCAAAATAAAGCAAGAAGACTTTATTGGAAGGAGGAGGAAGATGAAAAGAAAAAAACAATTTTTTCTACCCGTGTCCCATCCCGTGTCATGAAAAGACTTTCACCACAAAAATCCCCTTTCATCGTATTAATCCGAATTTCAAAAAATTCAATGAAGCTCCGTCCAAAGGCATAAAAGTTCCTGAAGTTTAAACTTGGGGATGCGGCATAAGTAGACGTACAGGAAATTAAAAAGAGGGGGCATATGAAAGTTTGGCGAGTTTGTCAAAATAAGTTTGTGAGATGAACAACTCATCATGATTCACTTCCTGGTTGAAAAGTAGAGCGGATCCTCCTCCTATGTGTCCCTGTTCACTTCCATGTTGTTGGATTATTACACAGTGTGTTGGGTATTTTTTATTCGGGAGTCGAATGTAATACCCAGGTGGGTTATTTCTATAAGGAGTGAGACTCCTGAGTAGAATATTTGATGAGTGAGGACCCAGTGCTGTTGGACTGCTGTGTACGAGGACAGGAGGAGAAAGTCCATAGGACGTGTCCATAAAGGAAACAGATGGAGAAAGGGACTGGATGAGTAAAAGAGCCACATCAGCATCATCCGCTTTTCCCTTCCTGTATATAAACTAATACGACAATCGGTAGATGCTTCAGAAACCTCTTCTGAATACGTTTTTATCCCGGATACGTCGGATTTTCTTTTGAGCCAACTGATTACTCCGAGGAGTCATGACTGACGCACACAAGGCCTGAATGAGCGACACACGTCCCTGATATGTGCTCCAGCACGCTGAAAGTCAACGCTTCCAAATTTACCTCCTTTGTGAAAAAGGAGGAGGCATAACAACTTTCTAGAAATTCAGATCAGATCCACTGGATCTAAAAATATAAAGAGGATTACAATCTCCATGTTCTCCGGGCGTACTTCAGCTTTAGGAGGTTAGTGCCTTCAAAAAAAACATGAAAGAATAAGTTTAATAAAAAAAGAAGAATAAGTAAGCGAAGTAAACAAGTGATTGCCATCCCAAGAGCTTGAATTCGGAGATTAAATTCGGCCCAAAACATTGCGTGCGCAGATTTTATAATTATTGCCAACAACACATTAATTCCGTGTAAACCCCGATAAACTCATCAATTTTTACCACGAGGCATCAGAACATGTTAATCCCATTTCCCATTGTCTCTGCACGCAACGCTTTCTGGCACTCTAAATCACGATTTTGGAGACATTGGGATGACCACCGAGGTTAACGAGGACAGAGGCCTAATACCATTGTGTGGTAGATTTATTAATAATTCTAATTTCATGTTTCATTGTTTGCTTTTATAAGTTAAGCATATCCTGCTGTCCTCCACTCCAATTATTTCCGTCGTCAAAGCTTACGTCCAAAACGTCATCGTCCATGAAAGTGTTGTCGCCTTTCAAGGGATCCTTGAATGATTTGAATGCTTGCTCAGCATCTTGTAAGGCCAAAACCTGCGCCGCATCCATGTCATCCTGGGCCTGGGATGTTAAAATTAAAACATACTTCAGTAGTGGAAATTTGCGCATAGAAATTAGATGAGGCGTTTGGGTTTCGTCTTCAAACTGCCCTCTGGTGCCAAATTAGAACTTACAGCTTGACTTTCAGAAGCCATGATGAATTTAGCAGCATAATACTTTTCAAACTCGTCCACTCGTTCTACCATTTTGTCCTTCCGCAAGTATTTCCGGAATACTTCCAAGGCTTCTGTCTCTAGGATATGCTCCTCCCCTGGAAGTTTCTCTTGGAACCGCTGCGTTACTTGCATCGAAATCATTCGGCTGGCCTGAGATCGGGTGCTATCCCGGTAGCTGTCAATGACGCTCTGATCAGGGAAGATGAGCTTCATTCCTTCCACGATCGTCCTAGGTGGTCAAGTAGGATCAGTGGATGATGGATTGTAATAATCACTAATTAAATTTTGTCAAGACTTACATGAACGGGTCAGTGAGGGATTGTTCGAGGAGTTCAACAAGTGTATCAATTTCACAGAGAGCATCTTCCTCTACTTCCTCTTCTTCTTCTTCATCCTCCTCTTGTTCACCTTCTTCATCTTTTCCTTTCTTACTTTCACCTTCTTCGTTCAATGGTCCTGGCTTGGGTTCAATAATACCACTAGGTACCTCATCATCCCCTAGTCCTTCATCCTCTTCCTCGCCTGCTGAAATGAGACGTAGGAACCAGGCTTTCCAATTCTCCTGGACACGAGCACCAAGACGTCGCAGGATGATACACATGACGGCCGTCACATATTGGAGCACATCCTCATGCTCAGCCTGGAAAAAGAAGAAAGGGAACGGAAGTGAGCTAAAGACAAAAGTGGAATGTATTGTCTTCATTTCAGATAAAGAGGGAAAGTTAAGTGAGGCATTTTTTAGCTGATACCAATCTCGGAATTACTTTCCCCCTCTTCATGGTAATTCATGGGGTACAAGTTAAGAAGAATTCGGAAGATAACTTAGCAAAAGAGGCCAACGGGGAGTGAAAGTGTCCCGTTGGAATAGAAGAACGAGGAGGGGCGGATAAGACTCATTTTTGGTAAGAAAGAAGGAAATGAGGGAGAAAGTCGGGACATTGGAAATGTCATTCCCGCATTTGGCATTGGGAGGGAGTCAATGAGCCCAGTGGCGTCCACTTGCTTACTTATCACAAGCTGACTCTCCCAATTTTTTCATTTATTCGGAATTCACATCTTTTTCTCCACTCGCGTCCAGGACTTTCTCCCTGACGCCCCCATGATAATTCTTTACCAGTAGGCAGGGTTTGCAACAGAAAGAGAAAGTCCGGCTAGTGGACGCTAATGGAGTAGCCGAGTGTCATTTTAGAACGTAATAGTTTGAATGTTCTTACAAGGAGAGCTGTTAATAGGTTCTTGGGAAGGAGGGCAGACGTGGCGATAGAACAGACGGGTGAAAGCTCATGGAGGAGTAAGAGGAGCCGAATTGCTTCCAGTTGGACCTAATAAACACAAAAATGGACTAATGAGAGCTGGAATGAGGGTTCTTCTCCAGGCGGAATTGGAGCCCTTACGGAAGTGTAGCACGGCGTCCCAATCCCCGAGAGCAAGCTACCAATTACGCCACGCTCGATCATCCACTCTGCCTGTTCGGGTTGATTCTTCACCATATAACTAACGAACCAAGTCCAAATGACAATAATTTTCGAATGAGGACAAAATATTGCGTTCCAAAGTAACAAGGGATACACTGGACTTACCTCAGGATATAAATGGCACCGTACTGGAGACGGAAGTAGGGATCATGCTCACCATTGTCTGCAAGCGGTCCTGAATTGTCTGATTTTAGCATCACTCCTGAGTGACTGAATTCACTGCTCGTGGTCCGTGAAATTGCACCTAAAGGAGTTTTACAGGAAAGGTCGGGGCGACTTGATTCGGATATGGTATTCAAAGGTTACCAGGAGTAGTCAAAGTCTCAAGAAGGTTATAAGGCTGGGCTGCCTGAATCAAGTGGATCAGCAAGTCGTCCGACGTCGGCGTTCCCATAATTGCCAGGCACACGTTCCCAACTTGAATCACAAAAGGAAATCATAAGTGGTTAAGAGGGTTTAGCACTTCCTGGTTTGATTAATTTTTTTTTGGTTACCTACCATCGACCAGAGCATCATCGTAGTTGGATTTCAAAACGTCGACGACAAGCGTGAAGCAACTCCCAGCGACATCTGGAATTTGATTCTAGAGGCATAAGGCAAAATCAGTTTCCGTTTTTGCATTAATCATTTAAGGAAGAAGGCATTTATCCCCAGCCTTTCCCGGAGTTCCTGCTGCTTACAATGATTCCTTGGAGGACGTGACATGCCATTGCTTGAATCTGTGGGTTGAAATCACAGGGGAGGAGGCTAATGATATACTTGGAAATCATGACCAAGTTCCTGCTCGTATTCCCACTGCAAAGATTTAGGAGGAACTGCTTGGCCTCCTTGATCACGTGCTCATTCTGACACATTGTGAGACAATCGACTACGCATTCTAAATCTAGGGAAAGGAACAACAATGAAACATTACATTGGGTTGATTGTTGCTGTGCTAGAACTGTTGAGTCAACTTACAGGAAGTGTCGCTGCAGAGGAGTCTCCTGGTACTGCATCCTCCAGGTCCTTCAACAGTTGAGCAGAGAAAGTGGAAGGCGTTCATTTTGTCATGATTTGTCATTTCATGGACTCGGAGCACTTCAAAACTTGTTTGGAATCCTCCAGCCAGTCCAAACTCATAAGTGTATCTCTCCCTATTGTCAAAAAGAAAGAAACTCAACTTCTTTTCTCTTCAACTGCTGCAACCATTCGTTCTTTCTGGATAACTCACTGGAAAGTAAAATGAATTGAGTTTGAAGCTTCAAGGAGAAAGCAATTTCTATTTCTTTGGAGGACGACAATAATGAAGGATTCAATCAAGGAATCTCTGCTTTGCCTCTTCTTAATTCAACACTTTTGAAACGCCTGAACAAAAGGAGCCCTTGAATTTCTCCTGGGAACAAAAGGGATGGGACGGGAGCGTAAGTAATGTACAAAAAGGAATTCTCCGGATGGATGCTCTAGGAGAATTAAATGCGAAATCGGACTTTGGATTTTCATCATCTTCTGTCTGGTCCCCTTATTGCCTGATTACATCACAACTATTTCCCATTCCCACAAGATTAAAAAATAGACCAACCTAGTGCACAGTTACTCCTAATGGCTCATGTTTCTGAGATTACCACTGCCAGCGGACTCTACCCACATAGACCATCTGTATAGTGAAAGTTTACAGAGGAAAAAGAGAGCAAGGGAAATAACGTAAAGTTTGGAAGGAAGAGGAAATCTTTTCCCCGTCGGACTGAATTCCTTGATCCTTCAATTCACAAGGAACTTTGCCGAGTTTGAGGAGAAAATGAAAGGATAGAAATCTTAGATTGAGTTAAGGAGAGGAGAAAGGAGGAGAAAAAAGAAAACTTAGACGGGAAGGTAAAGCTTTAACTTCTGAAATCCAAGTTCGCTCACATTTTTTCTTTTTTCTTTGAGTAAATAAAGATTGAAAGCACCAGCATCAGCATTATAAAGTAGATTTCTCCTCAGTAAAAAGAGAAGAAGAAGATTGAAAGCAAATGAGGGGAAAGTAGTAAAAATGGGGAAAGTAAGCTTAAGCCTCCACCACCAACGCCTTTTCCCGCAGATTCTCAAGTGTGTCTGCCAGAAGAGATTTACGAGATATTAGGAGACGAGGTTTTGAAAAAAGGAAAAAGTTTCAAAATAACATTTTTTAAAATGAAAACTTTAGCCAGGCGCGTTGTTCATTTTAACCCCCCGCTTTCAACTATAATGGTGCAGGATCTAGAGACAAGATCTTAAAAATAAATTTCATCCCTCAATGTTTCATTAAAACAGGATGAGGTAGGAATAATTTGGGAGTTATGACAGGGAAAAGCAGGCCGTGTATCTCGTATTTTTTAACCTTTATGTGCTACCATTATCATAGGAGAAATGGAAGTGGATTGTCAGCATGAAACCTCTTCTTCTCGCACAGTAGCGGTGGAGGCGGGGAAATAAGAACAAGGACATGAATTCTAATATGAAATGAATGACAGTCAGCGTAATGGCAAATGACAATCTCATTCTTTCTTCAAGTGATGTAGAAAAGAAAGCCGCTTCCATAATATTTCAGGCAAGAATGGGACTACACAATGACAATATTTGAGTTTAACAACTTCCCTCCCCGGTGAAAGAAGGACAGGTAAGTTTCAGCAAACACGTCGTCTACCGAACCGAAATTGGGTGAAAGTTTGAGGGTTTTTGCGTGAGAAACTTACCCGTTTAATGACTTAATAAAAATTCCAAGAGCGAGGAAGTGATGGGCGACAGGCTTTTTGCATTGGAATGAAATCTAGAGGAGCAATTAGTCATGAGAATCCGGAAAACTTAATTACTTTCTCCAAAGTTGAGAATTTGGGGGTTGAATGCCCTTACTTGCATCCCAACGAGGAATCGAGTGAAAATCAAACTTCCGCCTTTGCTCAAATAAAGATCCAATTCCAGGGGATCCCGGGCTGTGTAATCCTCCAGGAATTTGTGAATTAGAGCAATTCGTTGAGAGTTTGATCCCTACACAGACAAAAGGTCTTTTGTGAATTTTTGGGCTTCGGTTCGCTGGAGTTGATCTTCCTCGACTAATTAAAGACTTTTGGTTTACCTTGTCCCAGGACTTGAGATATTCCCAAAGTACCAGTCGACTCATCCGTGGGATCTGCTTCGTAGCGACTTTCTTCTTTTGTTTCTTGGCTTCATCTAGCCCTTGTTCTCGCTTCTTCCCAGATGCTTCTTTCTGCTTATTATCCAGTAGTCCAATATTCTTACTCATGGAGCTTCCATCCAAATAAACAGATTCATCAGCAAGAATTTGGGACACACTCTCATCGGGGGCTTCTAAATCCATGACAGAGAATCCAGACAATTCCGCCTCGAGTATGCGCGGATGGAGCTCAATTTCGGGGCGGTGGGATTCAACGGAACCGATGCTCTCGACCATGTCCTTTGTCTTCATGGCGTCAAACAGTAAAAGTGCTTTGTCCCGCTTCAGCTCGGCCACACGTGGGGTATCCACACGTGGAATGACGGCCCCATTTTGGTTATATTCCCTGACTTTCGGTGCGGGTGGCCAACTCTTCGACTCCACTTTCAACAGTGCCACAGAAGGTAACAATAGGTTCGCATCAACTAGAGCCATTTCGTGACCTGCAAAACCATTTGAATTCATTTGATGAAAGATTCTGTTGGAATATAATAATTTGCTTAAACTTTTGGGAAAATAAGAACAAGGGAGAAGACTTTTCTATCCTTTTTTCAAAATGTGAGAATAACAGGATCCTGAAAACCGTTTTCTTTGTTTCCACAACCCAGGACCCTTAAGAAGCGACCAAGCATAATTCAGACACTCCAAAAATTTGCCTCAGGTTCACAACAAACTGAGACTCACGACAAACAAATCCATGAAGCTTTCTGCCTTTGTTCTGAAATAAGGTCAAGTTTCACATTATGTCTTGCATCCTCCTAGGCCTTGGCAAAGACTTCGATTTTCCGCGTTCCTGATCTCTCTGTATCCGGATGTTGAAGAGAGATGCAAAGGACCCTTTTACCCAAATGGAAATTGAAAAGGGCAAAAGGTGATCCTTCACCTTGAACTAAAGTGTCAGGGTAATTCATCTCTCCTGTTGCAGAGTGACTGAGTTTAATAGAACCCGGGAGCCAGAGCATACATCAGGATTACCTGGTCGTGTTACTGGAAGTAATCATTTCCCAGTCTTCTCCCTCTTTCTTTCTAGTAAGGAGCTTCCTTTCCTTCATCCCTCAAAATTACCTTTTCCAGAGAGCAGTTGGCGTCCAGCGGAAGAAGAGAAAGGAAGAAGCAGAGTACTTGATCCAAAGGAAAAGGATCAACTTACAATTCGATACACACACGACCCCACATCAAAATCAATTTATTTTGGTCTTCTAGATCCCTCGACTCCTGGTCCCGGGTCCTGTCAGAGGAAAAACAAGTGAGGAAAACCAAATCAACTTTCCCCGTTATCCTCCCATCAACAACGGCACCAGCCAACGACCAATACCCCGGAGAAACTTACTGTAGAAAGGAGATCGGAACCGCAGCAGCAGGAAGGGAAAGTCAGGCAGTCTGTCTGTGAGCCTTTTCCTGAAATTGGAAAAGAATGAGGGACGACAAAATCCGGCTCATCTTCCTCTCGTCGACCGCATTGTTATTTCTGGTCAACACGACCGTTGCCATGTCGGGAGATAATAAATTAAATGACAACGGTGACGGCGGTGGATCCTTCGGTCGTCGACTCCTCCTCAATGAGTTCCGACGGTTCCCACGATTTTTCAATTCCGATAATCATGAGGATGACAGGAATAAGTCGTCAGCGGAGAAGCCCAACAACACATCCCTTCCATCATCAACTGACCAAAATGACAACGAAACCCTCAAGAAAGAAGTTTTGATGGAACTGGAGCAGGTGAATACAATTCCAGTATTTCGATTCAATAAATTCAATTAGTCCCAGCTCGCTTGACAGGGGAAAGTGCGAGAAGGACCAGGGGGAAAAGAGGTTAAAAGTAATGATCATGAGCAAGGAACAAGGTATGAGGACTTGAGGCTTGGGCTGAGGGAAGGAGCAAATAATTACATCGTTAACTTCAAAGATCATTTCCTCCTCAGACCCCATTTGCGATTTTTTTTGGGTGAAATCAATGAAGTGGGCCCCGCTTAAGGAACCTTATGCCCTAGGGAAAGCGACATAATGACGAGAAGGTATTCATTAACGGAAGCAAACAAAAGAAATGCATTGACGACCCAGACGCAGTAGGAACGGCCTTAACAGCTTGGAAGAAAGCGACAACTTTCACGCAGAGGACAATAAGAATAATATTTCCCTTCATTCTTTGATACAGAATTTGAAATTAATTTTCCTCTAACGATTGTTCCGCTAATTTTCTCTATTACAGATTCAACAACACAGAGGAAAATTTTCCTTCAAAGACATTGAAGATAGCCTACAATATTTCGCCGTTAGTAATCCATTTTTGAATTGCGTAAACTCTGTTAATTAGCTTGTAATTAAATGAAAACAATACCATTTGCATTTCCAGTGTCAACTTGGAATAAATCGGTACTGCATCGAAGGAACTACAACTGCATCCCCTTCAACCGCTGCGCCAATATCCGAATCTCCATCCACAAGCCCAGTAGTGGCTAGTGCCACTCCAGCCCCGCCAGAATCGAGCGACCCAGTTCCGAACACCGCTGAAACTGACGCTGATGGCTCCGTTGAAGATGCACCTCAGTTGTCCGACATTGCAGATAAAATGGAAAATACAACTTCGAGGGAGTCTTCTGAAGAATCTGGGGAATCTTCCGAGGAATCTCCATCTCAAGAGGTTCAACCAATTCCAGAGCCTCAACCAACTCCAGAAAATCAACCGACTCCAGAAGCTCAACCTATTCCAGAAACTCAACCTATTCCAGAACCTCATCCTATTCCAGAACCTCAACCTATTCCAGAACCTCAACCTATTCCAGAGCCTCAACCCACTCCAGAAATTCAACCGAATCTAGAAGCTCAACCGACTCCGGAAACTCTACCAACTCCAGAGGCTCAACCGACTCCAGAACCTCAACCCACTCCAGAGAATCAACCGAATCTAGAAGCTCAACCGACTTTAGAAGCGCAACCAACTCCAGAGCCTCAACCCACTCCAGAAAATCAACCGAATCTAGAAGCTCAACCGACTTTAGAAGCGCAACCAACTCCAGAGCCTCAACCCACTCCAGAAAATCAACCGAATCTAGAAGCTCAACCGACTTTAGAAGCGCAACCAACTCCAGAGCCTCAACCCACTCCAGAAAATCAACCGAATCTAGAAGCTCAACCGACTTTAGAAGCGCAACCAACTCCGAAACCTCAACCCACTCCAGAAAATCAAACCACTCCAGAGAATCAGCCCACTCTAGAAGCTCAACCGATTCTAGAAGTTCAACCGACTCCGGAAACTCTGCCTATTCCAGAGCCTGAACAAGCATCTGAGGCACAACTAGTTTCAGAGGCACAACCAACTCCAGAAGAACCTCAATCAACTCCAGAGAATCAACCGACTCTAGAAGCTCAACCGACTCTAGAAACTCAACCTATTCCAGAGCCTCAACTAACTCCAGAGTCCCAACAAACTCCAGAACCTCTATCCACCCCAGAGCCTGAACCAACTCCAGATCATCAACCAATTCCAGAGGCTCAACCTGTTCCAGAACCGCAACCAACTCCAGACGCTCAACTTTCTCCAGATGCTGAATCTCCTGCATCTTATCCAAGTCTAGAATCCGGATCCCTTGCACCGCAACACACTCCAGAGCCTCAAAATACTAAAGATGTTCAACCTATTCCAGAGAATCAACCGACTCTAGAAGCTCAACCTATTCCAGAGCCTCAACTCACTCCTGAGAATCAACCGACTCCAGAGAATCAACTGACTCCAGAGCCCCAACCAACTCCAGAAACTCAAAGAACTCCAGAACCTGAACAAACTCCGGAACCTCAACACATTCCAGAGGTTCAACCTGTTCCAGAACCCCAACAAACTCCAGAACCTGAACCAACTCCAGAACCTCTAGCCACCCCAGAGCCTCAACCAACTCAGCAACCTCAACCAAATCCAGAACCTCAACTAACTGCAGAGCCGCAACCTACTCCAGATGCTGAATCTCCTGCATCTTATCCAACTCTAGAATCCGAATCCCTTGCACCGCAACACACTCCAGAGCCTCAAAATACTCATGATGTTCAACCTATTCCGCCTCGACCTATTCCAGAGGTTGAACCTGTTCCAGAAATTCGAAATTCTGAAATTCCAGTTCCTGATGCCGTTGAGCAACCAAAGCAACTACCAGGGTCAACTGAAAATGTACCTGTATCCCAATTCCCTTCCAACGGCGAAATAACTCAAGGAGAAACAGTCGAGGCGTCACGGCTTCCCGATACCCCAAGCGCACCAGTTGAAGGAATCGGAGGAACGGATGACGAGAAATTAAATATCAATTCAGACGCCACGCTTCAGCAGGAAATTGTTCGGAAATAACTCCGTTCCATCATCTGCAAACCAGTGAATTTGTTGGAAAATGAATAACTATTTAACCTCCAGATTTTTGGAACCCAGTTCGTAAATTCCCAGATCAGTAGTGGTAGGTAATAGTTATTTTCCTTTTCCTAAACACTTATTTCATCAAATGCCAGATTTTAGAATTCCTTCCTATTTTACAACATTTCCAACCACTGTACCTAATACTGGAATTGGAATTAGTAACGTAAAAATAATTCACAACT
>JAQIWD010000173.1:0-29942 GCA_034694825.1 Anurida granaria
TCTGAAGACAGAAGCCAAAGTTAAAAAACCCAAACGACCACGGTCTTTTAAACCAAATTTCGAATGTCTTGACATCACTGATGATTCTTAGGAGTGGACATGTAACCCGGTATTAATCGTTTTATTTCTCGGATGCCGCTCATTGGGTTAACAGATGAGAAGATGTAGTTCGCATCTCCCTCACTAGGGCTATTTTACACCCATAAAGCCCATCCTTAAGTCTCAGCAGAGCAAAAAGTTCCAGCGCAACAACTGGACCCGAGTTCCAAAGCCAAAAGCGTCACTCCGAAGCCTTCCAAAATAGAAATTGACGAAAATTAAATCAATTGAAACTAATCGTTAGGAATTGTCAAAATATTCGAAGGAACAGCGTGATGTATCCATGCTCATGCTCAACCACATCAAAATTCTCCAAAATCCTCAATATTGGATATCGATTTTCAATTGGGAGAACATGGGGACATAGAAAGACAGGGTATAAGTCATATATTTTCAGCCAAATTGGTTCACATTCCGCGTCTAAACTTTTTTTAGCAGGATCCCCAGCCCTTGCACACGTCAAACCATGACATCCAATATTCTAAAATTTGCGTAAAAGGACAGCTCAAAATCCTCCAAATTTTTGAAGAAAAACAAGCAGAGAATCAACCAAAACTGCAAAATGGGAAATACCAATAAAAAACGAGACAATTTTCATACCTTTAAATTACAATTTTAGTGCTAATTCTAAAGATTATTTGAACAGGGTGACGACAGACAAATACTCAGTTTGGAGAGTTTTATATAAAGTAAAATCTCTTATGCAATTCCTTGATATGCCGGCTCTCGTTGTCAGCTAAGGGATGGGAACAACCCGAAGACTGAAACCATCCTTACCAACAACCAGCCGCTCGATCGTGTGCGTGTGTGCGTATGAACCTCCTCGTTTCAGTCAAAAGGGAGGATATGATCACGACTTACTATAGAGAGGGGGAAAGTGCCTACGTGATCTCGAAAAGATCCCAAGATCCGCGGCGGCGGATGCTGGATGATGGGGATGAGGATGTGTAAACTGAGAGCTGCAGGACCAGAGATGAATGAGGACTGAAGAAGAATGGAAGTCCCGGGACTCCTACGACCACTCTGGGTAAATACCCTTCAACAACTAGTAACTCCACTACCTCCGTCCCATCCTATTCTTCCCTTATAAACACCAAAGGGCTTTTACAGAACCAATTTTCCTAAGGGATGCTGCTCCCTGATCCTCTGGGAAAAGGGAATTTGATAATTATTGCCCTGGATCTCCTTCTGGAAGTGGCCATCGCCATATGGCCAGAGCTCCAGCAGGAACATGCACAAGAAACAAAGCCATCGACCAAAACAAGCAATTGAACCTTTTCAGGGGTCCTGCCCCTGCCGAGGCCTTCAAGCAAATCTGCCTTTTCAAACTGTCAATTGTTGAATCAACAATGGGATACTACACCACCTTTTTTACCTTTCCGAAAATGTATGAAATCCGTTTAACACGTTTTCCTTCTTAATATTTGCACAACCGAAATATTTAGGTCTGGGGTTTAGGAGACGCCAAAATAGAGCTAACGTATAAACATGGATGAACCATCAGTTTTGGAGAAAATAAGCACAGGTGGCTGACGTCTTATGCCTTGAGAGAATCTTTGGAGCAAACGGCAAAAATAAAATTCGGAAATAAGGTAAACCCCGGGGGATAAGAACAGTTTGAGGAGGTTGGACATTTAGCATCACTTTGGGTAATTGAAAGAAACGGACAGGTAAAAGTAAGGAAAAAATCAAAAGTTTTTGACAGAATTTTATGTCGTCAACTGGGCTGAAGTGAAATAGGAATTTAATAGGTCGGAAATAGGAATTTGGGCTTGAAGTTCTTAAAGAAAACAGGTAAACTGGTATTGGCATAAAGGAGGTACATGGACCAGTTGAATCCTTCCTAGTTCCTATCCCATGTGTCATCGAATGCTAAATATCCCTTTCTCGGACTGCGATGGAGCAGAGTACGGGCAGAATAAAGGACAAAGGGAGTAAGGACCCTAGAAATCAGATTAGAAAAACCTGCTCTTCTTCATAGTACCTGCATCTCATTGCCCTCAAGTGCACTTTGATAAATTGAAATGAAACTCCTAGGAATGACCTTTCAGGAGGTAGTTTTCCCACATTCTCGTATTTTACCTTATTGCGTCGCTTTTTAAAACATCCTCCCCCGACCCAGCAGTGGCTGAAAATTCAACTCGAATCTATTTACCGTAACAAGTCTGGGTAGGGTGGGGCAAGGCCGTCTAAAGAACTTTCTTTAGACGGCCTTGGCTGGGGATAAGATATCATGGCGTTTTTCAAATAAATTTGTTAAGACAAGAATTTCCTTACCACTCGAAGGCGTTGAAATGGAAGTAAACGAGGCCAAGGCCGTACGTAAACGGGAGATCCTGCCAGTAATTATCTTTGTGTTCTTGGTAGTACTTCTCATACGCTGATTTGGCTGAAATTTAAAGTGGAAATTAGGTTTAGGATGAACAAATAACGAGACTCAGATTTCAGAATTATGGAGGATAGAATCTGACAAAAACGCAAGGAATGACACATTTATAAAACTGTTACGACATTATTCTTTGAGTTTAAATGAACCCTGAAGCGCTTTCGGTTACTTTACACGATAATCGATTCACGTCGGAAACTTTTCCCTCGTAATCTCGTGGAATTAGATTTCAAGTTTCCTAAATTATTCGGAAACATTTTAGAAAAGAGAAAAGAAAATTCATCAGACTGTGACAACTGTAGCAAAGTTAAAGTAACCGCATATTTGTCTTATGTATAAAATTAGGCGGAGTCAAACCAATACAATAAAATTAGTTCACCCTTGGAGAATTCTTCTAACAGGAGGTGGAAATGACCAAGTTTACAGTAAGTTTTGGCCTCGATGGTGATTTTGGTGTCACTCTTTGCTTCAACAATCATCCTTTCCAGGTGTATGATGGCCTAAATCGCATGAATTAAAAGTTAATTATTAATCGGCCCTCTCCCAGATCCTGGATCCTGTCTCCTCAAAGACAATCCATCACACACACACAGCACACAGCAGTATTTAACTCACCTTCTGGATGATGTCCCGCCTAGTATCGGTTGGAGTGATGAAACCAAATTGACGGCTGAAATTATGCGTTTAAAGACAAACTCAGGTTAGATTGCAACTAATTAATATGGTGGAGGGAGGAGGAAGACGGAAATGACATTAATTGTAAACCTGATTCCTGTAAACTACTTTTTAAATCTAAATTGGTAAAAGTGTACAAGTGCTTTTATAGTTACCTACCTATCGATATCCGTCAATATCTGGAGATCTGATCCACTGAGCTCCATGATGATGTCGAACGTCGTACCCCCGCACCCCCCACACGGTCTATCTGCGGCCCGTGCAAGAGCGTGAAGAACTTCACAATGTCCCAACACAACGATATTCCATGCAAATCCGATGAACTTAATTACTAATTAAAAATTAGTTAATTTCTGAGACGAATGTTCGCCTTTACCTCTTCCCCTTCACAACTTCAAGGTCACCGTCCCGGGAAACAGACTCAAATTCCACGCACTTCCCACCACAACTTTCGAGGTCCCAGAACCGCCGTCACCACCACGGTGGTTCGCCCCGCGGCGACCTTCATTTTCAGTACACCGTGCTCGCAATCAAAGAGCACTGCTGCATTTGCTACAAAAATTGTAAAAGTAATTAACACTCACGAATGTTACTTGTTTCCTAACGCAGAATTTCTGGAGCGCTGAACACTGCGACACAAAAAAGTGGAAGCGATTAGAAAAAGCGCCAACTCAATTTCTTAAAGGATTTAAAATTGCCGCAACAAGTCCCAACAAGTTTCGACCAAACTCGTGAATTGAAACAACAACAGTTAATCACCAGTAATTAACAGTACATGCTTAAATTTAAATCATGGATTTATTCTTCTCTTTTCCTACGCTTTAAGTTGAGGGCCTGTTGGTGGGGACTAATTAAAATAAAATAACATCAGACGAGACCCCCCTTGGGGGACCTTATTAAATGCTAAACCCCCGAGTCAGAATTAATTTCAGTTCTTTCAATAAATACTCTCAATTCCATCCAATTTGTTTCAAGGGTCATTCATCAGTTCACAAATCCGAAAAGTAACCTTAGTGGGTGAGTGCATTGTAGGGGGATAGTTAGAGTTGCAATAGGAATCCGCTTCAATTCTTGTGACAGCTTAATGTGTCACTCGGGCCTGACCAAACACGCTTCCCAAATCTTGCCGATTATATTTTGCTATCGGAGACAGTTGAAGTGTGTGATGCTTTACCCTGTGGAATCAGAATGTAAAAGTTAAATGAAAATTGCTCGAGTTTTATGGGAGGACATGTAGAAAGACTCACATTCGTGGGCTTAGTAAACTGGACGTCGTCCTCATCCTCATCGTCCGAGTAATCGCTTGTACGGATTCGACGCTTCTTGGGCATCACTCCCTCATCTTCCTCTTCCGAGTCTGAAGTCTGTACAGGTGAGCCTGGTGGACTCAGGGCCTTGAGAATCTTCCCACGGGACTCATTCCAGATGTTGGCCATCCTCCCTTCTTTTCCAAAGAGGAGGAGGAAGGAGTGAATGACCTCTCGGGACTTGTCTTCCCACTTGTGGAGCATGTCACTCCGCTTCTCGTCCAAATTATCCAAGACACGCTTCCCAGTTTCACGCAAAGAATCCATCTTATTCTGAAGACGAAACGTCTTCTCCTGCAAAACAAAATTAAGTTGGCACAAGAACTGCAACCGGACAGCTGAAGATTTAAAAGTAAAAAGTTACCTTTATAAAACCGACGTTGAGGTCCTTTGCAGAGTATCCTCGTGCCAGATTCCTTCGGACGTAGATGTCGTAGTCTCTGACAATTCGAGCGACAATGTCGGACGTGCTGATACCTTCTGTGCGAACGGTGGGTACGAACATGCCAAGTGCTTTGAGGTAAGCGTAGCAGTCACTGTCTGTTCCTGTAGTGTAGGGCTCCTCGTCGTGTGCCACAAAATCAATCTTATTCCGTTGCAGAAACTCGAGGTCCGTGAGCCAGGGAGCTTCTCTTAGAACTTCATCCACGTAGCGACAGTGACGGACCGCTTCACTGAAATGAGTATGGAATAAAATCAAAATGAAGTCAAAATGAAAACTTAATTTCAAACTTACTATCTCTCTGAATCCGACATAACTGTGCAACCTTTACGACTATGCGTCAACTCGTCACTGCAAACTAAAACCGAAATATAAGTCTCAGCTCGTGTTTCATATCTTCTTTACCGAATTTTGAAAATTACAAACCTCCAACGATAAGGTAGACATTGGGGAACAGATTCTTGGCTTGCATGAGTTGACGTGCATGTCCTTGATGGAAAACATCGTAAATCCCATCAGCGTAAATACGAACGGGGCGTGGGGCTGGACAGATTAATTGAAAAATACTAATTAATAGATCAGCGAAGTTCGATAAATTCCTTGCAGACTTCTTTTATCTTACCAGTCCCGAGCTTAGCTTCCTCGATGGTGATTTTATAGGTGTAATCTACGTGATCTCGCTCCGCTTGTGCTCTGGGCTCATCCGTGAACGGTGCAGGGAGATTGAGGGACTAGAAATGGACAAGAAACTATTAGAGATTTTTAAATAGGCGTGAGTTAGTGCAGAAGAGCAACCTGACTCAGATATAGTGAACTTGTCGCCATAGTTGATTTCAGACACAGGCCTTCAGAAAAATGGAACCATGGAAGAGGAAAGATGTTTATGAACTCAACTTTTAAATTCCAAATCCTAAAAAAGTGGCTAAATGGAGCATAAAAATTCCGAGAAGGCCTTTTTTAACCCTATAATGATGTGGTTGCTGTCAACGAAATGAGGTTTCTGGTCAAAAAGATTAAGCAAAACATCCTTTCTCTTCCTTCCAGTCCTTAATCTCCTGATCCACCTCAGCGTTTTATCCCACGGCGGGGTAGGGGTTGTGATAAACAGCCAGAAATTCAAGTCAACTCTCTTAGTAGGGTGATTACGTTTTCAATCGGAAACCAATGAATGGATTAATAGTTCAAAATCTTCCAAGTGAAAAAAAAATTATACTGAACCGTCTATCTCGCTTTGGAGGGTGATGATGAATGAAGTTGAATATCAAAATGTCAAAAAAGCGATAGAACACCCAGTTTCATATCATCCTTCATCCTAGGGCCTTGACCTGTCGCAGTCCTTGGGGTATATGCGGCAGCCTAATGATTTTATGATTAAAAGAATTCAGTCCCGTCGCTTTTTGATTTTCTAATCAAATATTAATTGTTAGCCTTGGCCGAATTAATGATTAGAAGACTAGATAAGGTGTGTCTGTTTCCACAACCAACATCTAAGTCATAATAACGCACAAATCGATAAGAAACGAAAGATAAAATCGACGACCGACCCACTTGACTTGAGAGCGAACAGTGTACTGTACTTGACTACTGCCTATTATTGGACTTAAATCACCCCATTTCTTCCAAAGTTAAATTAATGGATAACTTACTCGTGCAGCTGACGAGAAAGATCGTTTACGGGGCTTCAGACCACGAGTAGATGATGGTGATGATCCAGCAGAAGCCGCTGGAGCTGGAGATGATTGTGACGGCATAGAGTTATTTCGTTGACTAGTTGAAGGTGAGTTTTCACCATTTAGGGCTAAGCGTCCGGTAGAACGGGATCTTGGAGGTGTTGACATGATGCTTTAGTGTCCAATTGATCCAATTCAACTTAATGAATGACCTGCGCCAACAGAACCGAATAGAACTTTTATGAGTGTTGGATTAATTTAGTTGTGGTGGTGTGATCGCCCGGTACACGACACGCGAGTAACCGTAATTATCAGATGTTGATAACCTTCACCACCACCCGTTCGTCGTTCCCTTTCCTTCCAAAGTCAGGATAGCATGACTAACCTTTACCTTACCAATACCAACTCATCCTGAATTGCAAGTGACAAGGCAATGACGACGACAGCAGAAGAGGAAGTAAGAAGAGTCTTTAGCACGGAAAATGAGATCCCCTTGCGCAGCAGATGAGACAGATCTGACATAAAAGCTTGATCCCGAAATTAACGTGCAAATGCAATGATGAATCACCTCAATAAATTACAAAACTAAGTCACTCACAACAGATGATGGATCACGACAGTGATATAAAACAGAGTCAACAAGAGTAGACAGACAAGTAAACTTTATCGTCAATCAGTTGATGAGTAGTGGATCGAAAATCAAGAAAAACAGAAAACGATTGTTAATTCGCGAAAAAGTATTTTTTTTTTTGCAATTTTGAACGCACGTGTACCAATTCCCGCCGCCGTCATTTGTCAACAACACGCATGATGCATGCGCCAACCTGCATGTCTCACGCATGCGCCAACCTGCATATTTTCTGGGAAAAGTGACATCAGCGATGAGACGCCATTATGAAATCATTCTTTGTCATCCATCACGTCATGTCCCAAGAATTAAGAATGCGGAATCCAATGAAGAATAAATGAAGGCAGAAACAATTAATCGAATGACCTTCGCTAAAGCGTTGCGCGTTGCACAAGCTTCCTCGATCACCCACAATTTTAATTGAGAAATCGCAATTTAGTGGGAGCAAATTCCAATGAATGACCTTGAAAGGCAGACAGACCCAGCAATGTCGATAAGTAACAATAATAATTTTATTAACAGTTGCAGAATAGAGTTTTGAATTGATTGTTTCTTTCCTTAGCTGAATTTCATCATGTCATCATAAACTCTGGTCTTACTCCATAAACTTAAATGTTTAATTACTAACTAAGGCGTTACATTTAAGTCACTTTATTGTCAAAATGTTTTAAGGCACTCGAGTCAGTCTTAAGAAGAAAAAAACCTACACCTGCTCTCTCAGTAGTTTCTGGAAGACAATTAATTTACGTGATTGCATCATGAATCATGTACAACAACTGCTAGAAGATGTTGACGATTGTTCGGCACTTTGTAGTATTCGGGTTCTAGACAAATTTAACTCTAAGTGTATACTGTATTCGTTATAATTATTATTGCTTGTTCGTATGGGACAACCGTACCGTTATATCAGAGTCACTTGATCTGAAATTGCTTTGCAACATTCAAAGCAAGATCAGATCATCCCTTAGGTCTGAATGTGAAATCTTCCTTAATTCAAAAAATATTCCCCTAAGTTATGATTAATTTAGAAATTCTCACCACTCTGACCACTACCCGGTTGATTATCATTTTTTTCACTTCCTTTTCTTAGCAATTTTTCTTTAAAAAAAAATTTAAGAGGAAGACCTCGGTCGTCGTCGTCGTCGTATTGCTCAAAGCCACGTCATGGTATCCTTTGCAACAATGTGCTGGATTTCCTCCAGGAGTTCATTCGAAATTTCTTCAATGGACGGAACAAGTTCCTCTTCCGCCGGGAGCCCAGTCGTTAACTCTGCAAAACGAAACAAAAGAAATCAGGACATTCACCTAAAAACTAAAAGTTACTTAATTGTGATGTAAAAACATCAAAATGGTAGTTGGAACGACAGCATGCAGAGAAATCGGTAGAATAAATGGAAAACACTCACGTCCATACCCAGAAGGATCAAGATTAGATTTGGCATTGAGCTGGATGGAAGGAAGGAACAGCAGCAGTAGCAAAGGAAGAAAAATTACAACAATGACAATCAATTAGGAATCCCTCACTCTTCAACGTTAATTCGTTAATTCATAACAATCAATTCAAACAAAAAATGAGCAAACACAAAACGTGTAAAAAATTAAGTGAAAAAAAATATCAGACAAGGCACAAACAATAATAATATGAAAACAAGAAAAAGGAACAATGTGGTGAACACAAGTCGGTAAACTTAAGACAATTGAGGAAAAGCAAAGGAATGGCTCAAACTCTGAAATAAATGTTTGCAAGGGGGCCCTTAGTAGGGATAGTAAAGTCGGCTGTAAGGGTGGTAGTTGTAATAACCCATATTTTCATCGGCGGAAGATGCAAAGGTCTCCTGAAGAAAGTCTTCCGGCGTGTGTGGGAGGGAGTATGCAATCCCGAGTCCAGAGTCAGCAGATTCCTGCCTCGTGTGATCACCCAGAAAGGGATCATCGTCCGGCTTCCGCTTCTGAAGTCTCTGCTGCTCTGCTTCCATCTGATCGTAAAAACAAGCAATTAACACTACAGGATCACATGAGATGACGCTTCAAGTTAAACGTCCAACTACCTGTCTCATAATCTCTTGTTGTCGCATCCGGAGTCGCTCCCGCTCCAGCTCCAACTGTTGAAGTCGAAGTTCTTGCTGCCGTCCGTTGGCTGAGTTTGCGACGTGTGCTGCGGCTGCATTCAATTGTTGTGTCAATACTGGAGGACGTTGTAAATGAGCCGCTAAAAAGGAATCAGAGCATTGTTAGTGAACTCATGGGAGGATCATAAAACGGCGACAGGTAAAGACAATTACGGAGCCGCGGATCAAACCAACTCGTAGTGCGTGTCTGGTGGTTAATGAAGTAGACTTGTGCCTCGGGTGTCATGGCCTGTTCCCATCCATCCGGCAGGGGCCCCACCCCTCCTCCATTTGCAATTCCTGGAGACGTTGCAACAGCTGCCAGAATCTGAGCATGTTGAGCCTTGCGTGGATCCTCCCATGTCGTGGATCGTGTAATGTGGCTATAGAAATCACAGTTAAGATTAAGCAAACTGTCTTAGAAGGGATTTAAAATGAATTGATGATAAGGGATTTAATAAAAGGCAAGATAACCGCGAGCGGCGTACTTAATAAAGTAGACTTGTCCTTCTTGAGTAGCTGCCTGTTCCCACCCTGGCGGAAGAGGATCCTGAGCAAGGTTCCCTGCACTGCCAGAGGGTGTCCCACCAGCGGACAGAGGTTGACTCGTGCTCAAGGACAATGTCTGTTCCAAACTTGCAGGTGAGCTATGGGCACGGAAATGGACGGATTGGGGTCCCGGGAGCGGACTGGTTCGTCTGCGATTAAAAATAAGAAACGAATAACAATCAAATCATAAAGCCAAAGTAGGACGACGACGACAATGCACTGATAGGACCAAATCAATGAGGATGAGGAGATGATGTATGTGTTTGTGGGTAACAAAGTTGGGATGATAAGACAAAACGGAGCCAAGTTATTATTTGCGTTGTAAGTCCAAGGAAGTTGATTAGATAAGTGGCTAACTCGTGATTTACCTGAGATTGGCTCCTGAGTCGACGGAACTCTCGCGGGAGTGTGAGAGACGAGCTGCTTGTTGCGCTGCAGAGGGCGGGTTGAAAAATGAATCCGGGAGTTTTCGGAGTCGTAGTGGGACGGTCTTGGGTCGTGCTGAATTCGGTTGTAGGACGGAGTCAAAGAGAGCCTGGAGTTCAGAGTCGGAGTCACCACGGATGTGAATGATTTGATTAGGGTTTCCTTCAGCCATGATGATGGTGGCTGCCTGACTGATGAGGATAGACTGTGTCACTGTCTTTCCAAAACCAAGAGCTGTAGCATGATTCTCCGCCCCCTGAAGGAGATGCAAGGATTCCCAGCGCCGGGGCTCCTTCCTAGGATTTCTTGTAGCCTGTCCAAGATGAGTCCTCCCCGACGGTCCTGTGAGAACCTAAATCATGATGTTCTAATAAAAGTGATGTCGTTTTCAAAACAAACGGTCTCCTCCGGCAATCTCCGCGTAGCACTTTAACGGGTGCCAAAAACTTATTGAATCTGAAGCGATATCCTCTATTCTCCTGCTCCTCCTCCTAATGGTATTACGGCGAATGACCTTCACTTCACTGCTTCACACTCTTTTTTAAGAACACAAGTCCGATTTTTGTGAATGAGAGCGAGAGAAGGGCAATCCGATCCCGAACTTACTGAATGTACTGTACTCTGTGCACTTTTACTTTCCTTCCAAATGAGCAATCTAAAAGAGGTGTGAGCTAAGCAGTTCCGTACTACCATTAGGAGTTGAAGCAACAAGAGAAGACAAGATAGCAAAGGGGAGGATATTCAGCGTGAGATTTTGGGGGCGACGGAAATGAAACTTTCGGGGCCAAAAAAACTCAGCAGAACAGCGGAGAGCCACCCCGAAGTCGGATATCGCAATTTCCAAAACTGTCCAAAAAAAAAACCTTACTCTTCTTTGCAACAGTTTTAGAAAGAGACTATAGGGTAGGGTATTTGTATTGTATGACTTACGTCTCTTACTCACTTCTTCTGGTTCACTTTGACTTGTAAAAAGTTCTAAACATAAACTGGCTGGAGTGAGTGGATGGAGGAAGAAGGAAGGACGACGGAGAGATGAAAAACTCGAACTGCACTCCAACGCAACAGAATCACCACTCAAGAATTATCAAATGAAAACTTCTCTCCTCGGGGGATGGCACGGGAATGGACAAAAACACATCTTCTACTCCCCATCCACTACAGAGATGGGCAAAAGTCTGAAACAAATTTTAAACCGAAATGACGATGAAAATAAAAAATCAATTAATAAAAAGTATTAATTAATTATTTCTATCAATATAAATTTGATTTTCCTCTCGGACATTTGATTTTATTTTATTGTGCTTCAAAGTCGAAATATGTTTTTAGATGTTCGGTGGAGACATCAAAACGAAAAATATAAATATTCAGCACAACCTGAAACCTGAGACCTGATAATAAAATTTCCTGGATTTCATTCAAAAACTTGATACAATTCTGCCTTTCCGGTTTCTGATGTTTTCAGTGGTATATTTGGTATATGGTTGGCTTTTCTGTATATTTGACATGTACTCGATAGTTGTGTGTATTTCTCATGTACTCGGTTTTTGAGTATATTTGGTTTTTGTATGTAATAGGTATGAACTTAGTTTTGTAAATACCTAACGTATATTTGGCTCAATATTTTGTATTTTATATTTATATTTTGACTTGTATATATGTGGGATTTGAATATACTGGGTATATATTTGGTTTCCGTGTTTGGAACGTAGTTAGGTTTTGTATATACTTTGCATATATTTGGTTGTTCGTTATATATTTGTCATGTACTTGGTTTTAATGTATTTTTGTTCCTTGGATTTATTTGGGAACTACTCGTTGTATCTGAATATTTGGTGGTTCGATATATTTCTCACGAGTGTAACTTGTTGTTTGTGCATAATTTTTGCTAGTTGTATATAATTGGCATATAAATTGGGTTTTGCTTATATTTGGTATTTGGATATATTTGTCCTGTATTTTTTAAAAATATATTTTAAACCTTACATTTTATTCAACATTATTTAAGTATATTGAAAATTCAAATTTATACTGTAAACTGCCAGGTTTCGCTTACAAGCCCTCATTTAGTTAAATATTTTACATATCGTGAACGGGATCAGGAAGTGTTCAAGTAGAATGCAAATATACCATTTTATGAAATATAGTAATTAGAACTCACTTGATGAAATAATTAATAAAATGAAGATTTGGTGTATCGTACGTGCTTATGAGTGTGTTTTAGTTTGACCCAGGGATGAAGTGTGGGGAACAATGACATTACATGACAGGTATATTTTGGTAAAGGAAAGGGAGGGGAAGGGAAAATAACAATGCAATGCCGAATGCCAACACGGAGCAAAGTGTTCATCTTCTGTGGAGGCTGTGAGGCTGGAGATTCGTTTAGTTGGTGAATTGTGATAATGAGAGATCCCTCACCTGTTCTTACCTTCCTTACCTTGTTACCTTCCTCCATTCCTTCAATCCTACTCTAAAAGTCTTCACATTCAACAACCAACCCCTCAGAACCCCAAAAACCAACCCCTTCTCGGTTTTTATTGTTGCCTACACGCATTTTCCAAGTCAGGTTCCTGGTGGTGGTGGTCCTTCCTCATCTTCCAAAGATTAAGGTACCTTGCATCCTTCCAAAATGGAATTTCTTCAACATGGTGCCTGGCGTGCCTTTTGTCCCAGTCCCAGGAACAGGTCGTGGACCACCTCGCTTCAAATCCATCATCATGGAATCCCTTTTGAGACAAACAAGCCTCCAAGGTAAAGGCTCCAGGGGCCTTCAACGGAAGATCATCCACCAACAATGTGATCTTCCCTTACCTTTTCTTCATCCCCCCTGCTAATGCCTACCTGTGAGGTTGAATTCGGAGAAAAAAGTTTTGCAAAGAATTCAAAACGAAACAAGAAGGGGAGGAAGGAAGGGATGCTAAATAACTCACTTAAATCCCCTAGATCTCCCTTAATTGCACTGGATTTGGAATCCTTAGGAATTTTTTCACACCACCTTTCCCGAGTTCCAAACATTCCAAACGGTTTTCATAAATCATCGAAGCAACTTTCACTTTTTTTGGGGTATTCCGCTGAGATAAATTGACATTTTCTTCGATTCTACCAGAAATAGTTGAGATTCCTTTACGCTTTCAAAATAAGAAATAGCTGACCTTCCGTAACGTGCAAAAACACTGCATTGTTGTTAGTTATTTTTGTTTTATTTTTTTTTTTAGATGTTTTAGTACATATTAAAAACACACCCCACAAGTGGTTAACTTAACGAGAGTGCATACTCCGTTGTAGTTTATGTTTCACAAGATTAAGGACAATTTCACACTCAGGCACAATTAATAGCATATCGCATTGGAAGGAACTGGTTAATTTTTAGGTTGCTTTAAGCATTAATCCCTCATAGTATTCTATAGAAAAATTTGACTAAATCGTTGTTATAAAGCAAAAGATGAAATTGGGATACTGTAAATACTGGCCCTTCTTAAGGCTTCCGCATCTCGTGCATGCGCTTCAAACGCTTCCGAAGCTCCACTGGTAACTTCTCATAACATTTCTTGCAGACGGGCTTGGAATCCATCTCGTAGAACTTTGACTTGGGGTTGAGTACCTGGTCACAGGTGGAACAGGAGAAGTGATGTGAGCAGTAGGCCTTGTTCAATGCTGTCACGACTGGAAATTTAGAATAAAATTAGAATAAAATTATAGTGAATATGTTACCAACTGTTCTGGTTTTGATTTCAGCCTACCATCCCCAGTGATGACCTGGTTACAGATGAAGCACAAATTCCCAAAAAGTTGATGGTAATGGGTCTCGCAGTATGCCAAACCCTTCTTCTCGTAATGACGATGACCCAAGAACGGCTTCTCACACTTGGCACATACGAAATGCTGTCAAATTGAAAAGAAAGAAAGTTAAAATCGAATGATCCTTAAGGCTAGAATGATCTTTGTTAGAAGTGACCCCACCTCCACGTGCCATTGTTTCCCAAGTGCTGTCACAACTCGTTCCTCAATGGGACGGCGACATGCGCCGCAGATTGGTATCCCCATTTTGTCGTGGCAGCGGAGACAGTAAAGTTGGTTCATGTCATTGGCAGCGAAACCCGGGCGCGACTGTTTGACCTCCCTCGCCTCATGATTCAGCTCAATTCCACAAGCACTACAGGAGAAGTGGTAAGGATGGAACACCTCTCCCCGAAATCGAAGCGGGCGACCATCGTCCACCGGCCCGCTGTAAAGAATTTAAAAGTCTCAGTTTAAGGCCGTGTCGAGATTCTCTAAAAATATTATGTTCCTTACTGGCACTTTGCACAGATGAATTTCCCACTGGCTTCTGCTTTGACCTTTGCGTTGCAGTCGTGACAGAGGCTCCGCCCCTGGTTCTTGATGAATCCCGTATCCGCGAGTTCCTTCCGGCAGAGTTGACAACGGAAGCAAGCTGGATGCCATGAAGCATTCATAGCCTTGATGACGCGTCCGATGATGAATTCTCCGCACTGGGCACAGCAAGGTGCAAAGAGGACATGGAAATCTAAAGGTAAAAAGTTCATCAATTATTAATGAAAACCATCATCAGACATCTCCTTCCAGCGTCTTTGGTGAAAAGTTTTGCTTACCATGCTCACAATACTTGCGTCCATCAAACTCGTAAAACTTTCCAGATGGAAATGGCCGAAAGCACTGGGCGCAGACCTACAAAAATTGTCAAGTAAATTGAAATTATCATCCAGAAACTATTCCGTGCAGACCGTCGCGGTACACCGTTCAGAAATTATGTCGCTTACAAAGCATTCTCCGTGCCACAGTTCGCCATTGGAGTTAACGATTTTTTCTTCAGGTTCAAATCCTTCCCCGCATCTCGAACAAAACATGTCCATCATAGTCACACTGCAAAAAAGGCGGGAAAATTTGAAGAAAAAACTTCGAAACAAAAACAAACAAATCTTGCGGCCAAACACCAAAGTAAGCGATTCGCAACATCAATCGCTGAATATCTTTCAGCGACAAGTTTACCTTCATGTACTTCCAAACAATTTCCGCTTCGCTCAGTATCATTTCAGATGATTTAACTTAATTCGCAATGGAGTGACCGAGTGACTCACCTACTTCCCTTCCGGTTTTGCCTCCTTGAATGTAAGTCGCTTTCCTCAATTTTAAGATCCATATTCATTGGTTCTAATCTCAATAATTTGAACTACTTTTCCAGAAGTTAATTGGTATGAGAGTTAACAATAATGGTTGTGAATTTAAATTACAGTTTCTCGTCTTCTAAAAGACAAAAGACCCACACCCACGCAAGGCAAACGGAAAGACCCAGTAAGAGCGATTGAGGAGGAGACACAGACTAAACACAAGAATCACGAATCATTTAACAACACTCAGCTTTTAGTACTGGAAATGCGCGAGTCCGCAGAATCATCGTCTTTCATCCTCATTCACCTCTCACTGTTCCGGTAGAGGTGAGGTGTGTATGTGTTTAACTTGACGCTCATGACTTTCTGATAAGGGTTTTAGTAGTGGCGATAATTTGCTTACCCAGGCATTCCAGTGGACGATAGGGAGATCAGTACTCCCTCAGCCACCAGAAGCCGTCACTTATCAGCTTCCCAGGCTCAATGCTGCTCAAGTGGTGTCTTCCCGTATCTAAGAATCAATCAATGATAAGCTCACTCCAAAAATCTTTTTGTTAAATTAGTTCACTTTTCCGACACTGAACTGGGACGGGACTTATGCGCATTTAAGGACCAAAAAGGACCCGGACATTACTGTTCCTCAAACCAATCTCATTAGGACCAGTACCGAATTCGCTAATAACAGCTTTGGCTTGGGATTGATTCGTAAGTTCTAATCGTATATGATTCATTCTTAATCCAAAAGTGTTAGGTACGAAATGAAAGGGAAAGTGTCCCTATTACTCCCCCGCGCACTCCTTATTTGGTATCGTTAAGTTGATTCTTGAATTTTATTCTTTCCTGTTTAACTTTGCTCAACTTGACAGTCCGAATGAATGAAAATGAATTGCAAAATTGGTTGCGAACGACTGACCTTTGTCCTGGTTGGGCTGCCACTTCCAGAGCTTTGGCCTTCTTGGCAAAATATTCTAATAACCCTTATCTGGTTTGTTTATTTTAGGGAACGGACAAAAATCTGCCGAAGATGAAGTAAGAAGGAAGAGGAGAATATTTTTATTTTGCTCCGCTGACCACGCCCATTTACACTCCCACTGTCTACCGCCAATCTTTGAAGGAACTCTCAGCGAAGAGGGGAGGGAGGAAACTAAACAAAACAATAACAAGTTAATGTACTGCTGATTGATTCACGGTGAATTTCATCACCAGCGCTGGACAGAAGACGCCATTGGAAACGTCACAATGAGCAAGAAAGGTATCCAGAGCAGTGCGTCTGAAGCTGGAACCAGCACCACCAAGAAGAAAACATCCGGAGATTCAGGCACTTCCTCTGATGCAGATTCCAGCGAAAGTGATGAGGAAATGTTCTACGATGCAATAGAGGCGAGTGGTACACTGATAAGTCGTTACCTCAGCAAACAACGGTCAAGTCGAGGGGACTTGACACTCGTTCCTGGAGACTCCATAGTTGAACTCGTCAACAAAGTGAGTCTCGAAGCGCAAGAAGATTCCAAAGCGGCGGAAGCAAAAACCGATGAGGGCAAAGCATTGGACCCAGTTCAAGTGAAAGTGTCGCCACTGCAACCACCATCGACCGATGAATCAGGAAGGGAAGATGAAGCTCCCTCAGCATCCTCTCGACTTCAAAGATTTGAAGAAACCCTAAAACGGTTGAACAACGGAGGGGATGAAGAAGTCGAAGCGGATTCCCCAGGAGCTCAGTCGTCCTCACAGGCCTCAAGTGTTGACGGTGTTTACCCGCAAAGGCAGTCAAGGCCTTTTAAAGTGGTGGAGCAAGACAGCGTGTCACTCAGTACCCGAATTCGTCCGCCGGATATTATAAGCAGCTGTGTTAATACCACTGTACCAATTGAGAACTCACCTTCCCCAACCACTGTGATTGAGCAGCCACTCCTACCACCGCCACCCGTTGCCCCACCAAGGAGGAGGAGACGAAACAAGTCTCCCACAATCTCCATCGTCTCCAATGTCTTCCTGGACAAAGAAGGTGTAGGTGGGAACCTTGTGTTTGGAGGAAACATTGGCGTGGTTACTGCCCAGGACGAGGAGAGGACAAGATCCAAAACTTCGGGACCTCGAGTCCTTCGTCGAACAGAGTCATTAGGGTTAGTCGGGAGCCTTGAAAGGGAAGCCATAAAAGGACTTGCGAAGGAACAGGAAGGGACTGGATCCAGCGACATTGTGGATTCTCCGAATGGATTTGGGATTGGCGGTAGTCAGCCACTTCCAGTCACAGCCGGGGGAGGGACTGGCACATCAGATAAGAAAGGTTTTGTCTTCGTCCGGACAAAGACTGACAGTGGGAAGATGTTGAGTGATCTTGAGATCTTGGAGCAAGTGACCGTAAGGAACACTGCTCTTTTCTTAGCAATGGTGTAATTAAAATGGTGGTCTTGTCTTGATGCATTTCGATTTTGTCTGGTAGGTGGTGAATTTGGACACTGGTGAAAGAATTCCATTGTCATCCGCCGAAGATAAGATCCCAAAGTGTATCAACCCACTTTCACTCCACATCATGCGGCTCACTTCCGAGTACGTGAGTGAGGAAAAGTCAGTTGATTCGGATGACGATTCTTCAAAGAAGTCCACGACTTCGGAAACTTTCAAACGGAAGGGACTTCGCCTCCGGAAACTGTTCAGTGAAGTCAAGACCAAGGCAATCCACAAGGCCCGTTCCCTCAAGTCGAAATCCCTGAGTGAAGACATGGCCATGTCGAAAGAATCTGAGCTGGAGGCAGTAGCGGAGGAGGCAGGAGTCAAGATCAAGGCATCTCCAAAGCACAAAGGTCCTTATGACTTTGACCATATCCAACTCGTCCAAGATTTGAGCACTGAGCACTCTGGACCAATTTGGTGCATGAAGTTCAGTAACTGTGGGCGGCTCCTGGCAACTGCGGGTCAAGACAGGCTAATCCGCGTCTGGGTCCTCAAATCACAACTCGCCTACTTCCAGGATCTCATCAAGGCGAGTAAAGTTAGTCCCACTCCGAGTCTCGAAACCGTCCCAGCAAGTGATGAGCAGTCACGGTAAGCATCTCGTCGTCATTCTTTCAGGCTTGGCAGCCTGGAGTATATCATAGTTGACAACTAAAAATGATTTCAGCCCCGGGAAGACATGGCCTTTCGTTGGTCTCTCGTCCTATTCTGGTCATACGGCGGATCTGCTGGATATCGCCTGGAGCAAAAGTTTTTTTCTTCTATCCTCCTCCATGGACCGGACAGTGAGGTTATGGCACATCTCCAGAAAGGAATGTCTCTGTTGTTTCCAGCACATTGACTTTGTCACCGCCATCGCCTTCCACCCACGGGTAAAATATTAGACGTGGTGCAATGTGGCGTTTTGTTGTTTTCTGATGTAAAGTTTTTGTTTTCCAGGATGACAGGTACTTCCTTTCGGGGTCTCTGGATGGGAAACTCAGGTTATGGAACATTCCTGATAAGAAAGTGGCACTTTGGAATGAGGTTCCAGGGCCAAATAACCTCATAACCACGGCCAACTTTTGCCAGAATGGAAAATTCGCTGTGATTGGGACTTATGATGGGCGTTGCATTTTTTACCATACGGAACAGCTCAAGTACCACACTCAGATAATCCTCAATAGGAAGAAACTGGGGAAGATTACTGGAATTGAACCCATGCCAGGGGAGGACAAAATACTCGTTACCTCCAATGACTCCCGCATACGCCTCTATGACCTCCGCGACCTCAGCCTCACATGCAAGTTCACCGGGGCGGTGGCTCGATCGAGTCAGATTCGAGCGAGTTTCAGTCATGATGGGAAATTTATCATCAGCGGAAGCGAGAACTCATTCTTTTACATTTGGAGGAGTGCGCACGAGTATGTGGGTTTTGGAGGAGCTAGGAGAGATCGGAATTCATATTGGGAAGGGGTCAAAGGTAACGCCCTTAGAAATCCACTTGGATAACGAGCAATGCGCTTTAATGATGATTTTGTATCAATTCCAGCACACAACGCTGTGGTGACATGCGCAGTTTTTGCACCTGATCCGGATCTGATAATTAAAGAAATGGACGCGGCCTCGAACTATTCCCCACTCGGCTACGTTCTCGCCTCTGCCGATTTTACGGGAAGTATAAAAATATTCGTTTCGAGGGTAAAGCAGAAGTGTAGCTCACTCCCTGCCAGCGCCATTGCATAAGGAGATGCACATCCACCTCTCCATTTTATCTGCTTCAGCCTCCCATAGAGGCAGGGCCCTCGATAGACTACTACCCAATGTTTCCAGCAAGCTGCGAATCTCAGCTTCTAAACCAGTCAGATTTTTATTCCGTCTTGATTTAGTTCTATACATTGTCAGTTTTCGCAGGGTAAAAGTAATGTAATTCCACAAGTCACGCTTATATCGCTATCCTAAATGACATAAATCGGAGTTCTGTATGTTCTATGAACACGGGCAGGCAGCATTCATTCATTTGGAAACTTACGTAGGGCAGGATGTACATCTACAGATTTCTTTGTGAGTAGATTGGACTCATGGTGAGGAGTTGATGGAGCTTCTGGGCAAAAAGTTCCGAGTGAATGTATTCCCCTGATTGACTCAAGGGATTCTTCGTAACATATTCTACGTAGATCTGAAAAGAAACAAAATCAGAATCCAATTTCATCAACTGGTCCTAGAACGCAAAAGCTTAAAAATGTGACAGCTCTGATAAGGGACACTTACCTGAGTGTGTATACTTTTGAGCAGTTCCTTTGGAGAAGAATTAAGGTCCGTGTTCATGACGAGCTTTAGACCAGTTGGTGATTCGTAGTAGTTTAGCTTGTACTTGCTCGTTCGGTACGTAAAGGAATTGTCGTCAATGTCATCTGGAGAGATCTTCTGAAGGAACGAACGGAGGGAGAAGAGCATTCCATAGACAAGTTTCCCTTCCTTAAACACAATTCACAGCAATAAAAACAATTAGATAAATTCGGATGCCTATTTTAAGGAATTTTTTAACAAGCTCATGTGCCATGTTCTCTTACCTCCTCTTTTGACATTGTTGCAGGCTTCTTCCGTGACCATTCTCCATAGTATACAAGTGTTCCCGTCTTGTCGAAGATGTACAGATTATAAATCGTCATCGTAAACCTGCACGATTTTAATTAATCACCCAATCAATCAGCATCAGCTGTCTCTTCCAATTTGACGAATCAATGAACTTTACTTGTCAAAACATGGTTGGTCAAAAGGCTTTACCTGCAACCCTGCCTTACCACCCACCTATGGGCACTGTTTTACTACAACCTTTAAGAATTGAATTGACGTTTCTCGTTCTTGAACAAAATCATCAGCTACAGACATCGTTAAAGCAAGTAAAACATTTTACAAAATTACTTCAACAAGAAATTAATAATAAAATTTAAAGAATTTTGGAAAAAACGATACCAATTTAAATTACCAGGCATCAGGGTTTTTTAATTGCTTCACAGACTCCCTCCTTTCTAATAATAACTTTTACTGCAATTAAACTTCCAAATTAATCTAATAATGTAAATTTAGTTTACCCTTGATTCAATTCGTAATGTTTTTTGAAACTTAATTTGTTTTGCGCTGGAAATGTGCCCAAAGTGGTGATGAAAGGTGCATTGGAGTGAGTAGAAACTTTTACATTTGCGCAGCTGGCTCTGAATTTCGCGCGACATTTCGTCACGTGCTTCTTTGAAGGAAATTCGCTTCCAACTTGCCAAACTTTTGAAATAGGATTCCTATAGAACTCAAATGACTGAAATGCGGCAAGTTGCTCAATTTCTTGAGTTTGAGGAATTCAAAGTTCCCTCCGAGGCGGCGTGTGTGAGTCAGAGGGGAGCACAGAAAAGGAAGAGGCCGAAAGGGGAAGTGCAAGTGAAGAAAGAAAGGAAAAGAAGACGGAGATCGGACAAAAGTGGATTTGCGAATTCTTTGTGCAGTGTATTTTGAGGAGGTCAAGGTTCAACGGCGACTCATTTGTCAACTCCTTACAAGCGAGTAGATTGACAACCTTCTGGAGGACTGTGAAGGCTCACTTCCAGTTGAAGCAGTCACCTGCGACATGGAGGACGTCCAAGTTGAAGTTCGGGGAGAAAATGGGGCTTACTATGCGGTAATGGTAAATTCCGGTGTTCACATCCTTTGGCCATCAAACATCCTCCTCACTACCATGTCATTCTAATTGCAGGCTTATGTTCGTGACATGTTTGATGATGGCTTCGTTGTTGTATCCTTTGAGAACAAGTAAGTATCTCTTCAATGTTGTCACTGGTCTATTTTTAGACTGAGGTGGTGGAGTGAAACGTTTGTCTCTTCCTGTACATTTCCAGTATCTTGCCGGAACAAAAGCTTCCATTCTCTCGAGTCCGCTTACCTCCAAAACCTGGCACCTTAGGAGCTGAGGGGAATAGTTTTACAGCTGAACAAGAAATTGAAGTTCTTAGTTCACCGAGTGAATCGGATGTTGCTGGTTGGTGGAAAGCTTACGTCAAAGTAAGTCGTATGGCATGTCACGGTTTGTTATTTATACTAACTCGTCGGAATTCTTCTGGGGTAGATTGTACGCGCGGACATCTATGTCGTCGAGTATTGTAGTGCGGAGCAGAAGTCGACGGAGATTGTGGAAGCCAATCGGATTCGTCTCCCGAATACGAATGGACCGATCCAGAAGACCACATTCACCAAAATTGAATTACCGGTTCCGGACGATATCGTCGATTAGTAAGTTTACATTCTACATGCACCAGAATTCCCAAATCTCTTTGACGTTTCAAATATGTCGTACCAAATCCCTTTGACGTTTCAAATGTGTCGTTCTTTCTTTCTGCAGTTTGAATACACTATCAATAAGTGCCAAGGTTGAGAGCTCTCACAAAGACTTCCAGCGACTGACCAGCGCTGGAAGCTGTAGATTTATCCCCGACAAGCGGGTCTTGTGCCTCATTGTAAGTTCATTTCGCTTTTAACCTTCCTCTTTACAACAGTTTCAAGTGATTATTTTGAGTAGTGGACTGAAATTTTATATGAAGTTGAAAAAACAATGATAGAAAAGTTGGCAGAATGGAATCTCCGAATTCTGCCGCTATCCTTGTTTACATGAGTGTGTTTTCTGTTTTCAGTCTCAAAGTGAAGAGACAACCAAGAAAGTGAATCTCCTCAAAGAAATGCATTTTCGCTCTCTGAGCCAAAAGGCGATGCTGGTAAAGCGAACCGAGGAAGCCGTAAAGCAGCTGGAGACCATCCGTATGCACACTGGAGGAAAGTAAGGGAAACCTATTACTTTCGTCTGTTCCCCCCGTCTGCCTGTGTCGACAATACAAACTGAATGTTTATTGTTTCATTTTAGCTTCATTGAGGAATTTTTGGTTCGGGATGATCTAATGGGTTTGGCCATTGGTTCTGGGGGCAGTAATATCCAGTCGGCACGCCGCATCGACGGAGTCACTAACATCGAGCTCGATGAGGCGAGTTGTACTTTTCGCGTTCTGGGAGAGGTAAGACGCAGCCAATCTTTGCTTGTAGCTAGTTCATCACTATTTTTTGAATGCCACTACCCACTGTCTTAATTCTTTATTCAGACTGATGAGGCTGTGAAGAAGGCTCGGAGTCTTCTAGAGTACAGTGAAGAATCCCTCCAGGTTCCAGTTAACCTTGTGGGAAAAGTGATTGGAAAGAACGGTCTAATAATCCAGGAGATGGTTGACAAAAGTGGTGTCGTCCGAGTCAAGATTGAGGGTGAGAACGAACCAAACCCGAGCATTCGGCGAGAGGATGGTTCCGTCCCATTTGTTTTTGTCGGGACCGTAGAGGCCATCTCCAATGCAAAGACGATTCTTGAATATCACCTCAGTCATCTGAAGGTAAGGAACTGCTGTCCGTTCGATTGCACACGTCAATCGGCCGATCTCACAAAATGACATTTTTCGTTTTCAGGATCTTGAGCTTCTGCGACAAGAGAAGGTACAAATTGACCAAGAGCTTCGTAGCTACCACGGCCCCACGACAGTCATGCACAATTCGTCCAGACGCCCTTACATGAATGACTCACATCCTCACTCATTTGAATACCGAGGAGAAGGATCACGGGGTAACTCATCTTCCCGGGATCGAGACTTCCGAGGTGGGCGTGGAGGACCACCCAGAGGACGTGGTGGCTATCGTGAGTTAACCGCAATTGATTAAAAGTGCCTTTCCAGTAACCACATTTTACCGTGTATTTGGCGTTTTTTAGCTGGTCCAAATACAAGCCGTCAGTCCACTCCAGGTGAGGCAGATGATCGTCTTCGACGAGATGGTGATGGTCGCTACCGCGGTGGTCGTGGAAGTGGTGGACCGAGAGGGAGCAGCTTCAGACGTGGACGAGACTTCCGCCGAGATGAGTTTCCTGGCAAGTAAGTGCTGTTGTAATCCTTAATCACCATATGTCCTCATTAACCACCAACAAATATCCTGTAAAACTATCCTTGTTTTATAACGTGTAGTAACGACACGAACGCAGTCGCAGTGAACGATGATCATCCAGAAAGGGATCAAGATCCTCGTCGACGACCAACTCCTGGAAACCGTGGAGGTGGGAAGCGCGGTGGATCTGGAGATCACCCCAATAACGGTAAGTTAAAGTGAAGTTAAAGTGACCCTTGTCAGTTTCTTTTCTTCTTGCATGTATGTAACCCATGTTCCCTTGTTACCCCCACACAGTTGCGGAGAATGACAAAGGGGGTAATGGTCATGCCCCGGACGCTCGCCCACCCCAGCCAACTTCCGCCCCATCAGCCCATGCACAAACTCAGCGAAACAACGCCCGAAACAAACGCCGTGATGAGGTCCCAGTCCCAATTGTCAACGGAAGTGAAGAACAGGAATGGAAGAATGCCCAATAAGGCACCCCACCACCACCACAACAGCCTAACTAACAGCATTGGATTCACAAACAACCAGGTTCGAGAAATTCATACTACACACAATGGAAAAAATAGTCGGTGGGAAAAAAGCCCCCTTCTCGCCCAACTACTAAACAACACATCTACTAAAAAATCATCAAATCTAACTAATAGATTATAAGAGACTTTTGGATAAGAAAATTAACTCTCTGGAGACTGAAGGTGAAGATGTTAAGCGTAAGTTATAAAATTGGCTATGCCTGCTCAAAATGGAAGTTAAAGGAGGAGAAAAAAGTCTCGGTGCTCTTACCCTGTGCATTGTGAATGTCCTTTGTATTACTTATTATTACTTTACACGAATGCAACCCTCTTTTGAGTTACAACTAATGAAATCCCTCTTTTGTGTTTTTGTAATAAGGAAGGTTAATAATCAATTGGTTCTATTAGTGTGTGTGTGTGTGCGTGTTTTGAGGATCTTGAGGGCCTAACGAGAAGATGCCGAGTACTTCCGACCGAATCAGCGTCAATCTTTTCGTCAAGTTCTTTTCTCAAGTATTACCTAAACCGGAAGAAGAAAAAGTGTTATCTATGAGTAAGTAATTTATTTTATGTAAGCCTTCTCCCACCTTACCTTACTCTTCCTCCCCCTCCCCCTCCTCCCTCGTTAGCTCAGTAATCATTATCTTCATTGTAATCAATTAATTGCTAAGGAACACTCTACTTAATGCAGTCTCATCCTCCTCCATGTTAAATTTCCTTCGAAGTGTTCCTCTGTTCTGGAGTCCGATTTGTTCCTCCTGGGGGATGATTGTTCTTGGTTCTCCTACTAATTACGAGGGCGTGAAATCATCCCCTCTTCTTCTGTTGATCACAACCAACACTCACTCATTTGTACGATTAGCAGTTAAGGCCCAAATTAACTTATATAGTCCGAATTAAACTAAATTAGCGTACCGTGCAGAGTGTATTTACAATAAACTTAGTCAGAGATTCCCAAATACGTTTCCAGTTTTCACAATTCTACGAATTTCAACCAAGGTCGTTGACCTCTGGTGTTTTAGATCAAATCTGCCAATTTTCGTTTTTAGCATAACATTTTATTTTTCGCAAACAATAACTTATTAAAATTCAGGAGCTTTAGTTGGCAAACATAAAAATTTCTGTTAGGATTTCAAGAAATTGATGAAAATTTTGAAAAATTTTAGGACTAACGTTCCACGGCAGTGAGTACACAAATTTAGGATGGGCGAGTGAGGTAGGTGGTAATTAACTTAGATTGAAAATTACTGGAGGAAGACGGACATGACATGACATTAGGAAACTTGGAGGTCAAAAACATAATGCCAGTTTGAGTGTTAGGAATACAAGGGAACTAATTCTTGGAACATGACACAACTTTTCTAGTTTCAGTTTCCTACTTACACATTTTCTAGTAGTACGGACGTATCACAGATTTTTGAGAGACATTTCGGGCGGAGACGCTGCTGGAACTCATGAACCAACTCAGATGAACGAGGAGAAGCCTGGAAGGGGTTTCCGTGACCTTGCCATGTTCTCTACGACGACCCTTCCTTGACCACCCTGGAGACTCGCCGTGGCTTCTGCCTCCGAGTCCGTATAGCTCGAGTAGGCTGGCATAGGCAGGGCAGTCCGGACAGGCTTCTGCTTCTGCCAACTCTGCTTCAGCGTATCGTTGACATTGGCATAGTGGTTGACGAAAGAATGTGGACCCACGGACCCATCCACCTCGTCCTCCACCTCTGTCTCACTTCCCTGAAATCACAAAACGGGGGGTCAGCGTCACTAATTGCATTTCGGAAAGAAAACGCTGGAATTGCTAACGCTGGAAGCGATAACATGTTATTTCTAAGCATCTTTTTCTGTACCTGCGGGATAAGCTGGAAAAGTTTGGAAGCTAAGTGACAGAAGACAGGAGGAGACATGAAGTGTTGGTTGGACGGCACACAAGTTGTTAATCACAGTAAAGGTCGGAGGTTAAATTCGATGGGAAGCAGTTATGGCACAATAAGGATAAGCTCAGAATAATTTCAGTCGCAGAGAGTAGCAGCAGGAGCAATGCGAGTACCCCCAAAACCTCTTCGGTTCGGGGTTTTGGGTCAGGATTGGAAGCAAGCGATTGGTCTTTTACTTGTGAGTCCGTTGAGCTGATTTCCGATGGCTTCTCGGTAAGGCTACTTTCATCCGGATTATTGTCATAGGCCTTGTCGGACTCATCGTCAGTCTAAAAGAGACGGAAATCATGTCATGACTTCCAGCAGTGGACCATTGACATTTGCCCTCATTTGGGATGACTTACATAAGTGACGGAGCCGGGGGTGGGACGGGGTGGGGCCTTGGACGCTGGAACCCCTTTCCGTTTCAGTGTTGAGATCTTCTTTTGTGACTGGCGGAGCTCCACGGAAGAACCATACAGCGCTCCTTCCTCAATGCTCGTCGTCTCTTCCAGACTCCGCTCGCTTTCATCTGGAGAATACAAGAATTATGTGTTCATTGTGTTCATTTTTCCGCAGCGATTTATCAAGCGTCTCCAGCGTCCCCTTACGTTTATATTTGTACGACTTTGTTTTGACACAGAGGTAAGCAATGAGACCAATGATGAGGATGACCGAAATGGAAGCAATGAGGACCAGGAACCACGTTTGTTTGTAGATGGGGCTCTGCTGGAGGTAGCCATACTCCAGGTACAACTTGGAGGGGGTGAAAACCTGGAGAAAGACAAAGAAAATGAGAATACGGCCATTGGGCACCCCGGGAGCGTCAACATCGCAGATTCCACGTTTCTTACAATTTCGTCGGAAGCGACGGGGTAGCTGATCCCAAACTGATTGTATGCGATTAGCCTAAAAGTGTAGGCCGTCGAGGGGAGGAGGTTCTGGAAAGACAAGGTGAACTCCGTCAGCGGTCCATCGCTCGTCCTATGAACCGTCGTCCAGCGATTCTCATCTGAAATCACATGGACAGAAGCGTTCATAAAAATCCTTCTCCGGTCATGGACATCCAGTGTTAACAACTTTACAAAAGCGACCAAGTACTGGCAAACGTTTGCTCCCAATTAATGATTAAAGGCAGTAAATGCCAAATGTCACCGAAGGCACTACGTTAGGCACAAATGCGGAAATGACCAACTACAGGACAACAACCACCGTAACGTATCACAGTAAACTTACGCATTTCCCACTCATGCGTCACTGTAATTTATAATCGAAGGTCAGAATCTGATTTTCTAACGTGTAATAAGTGTCGCCAGAGAGGTGACGCCGCTCACCTTGACGCTTCGCCTCAACGTAGTAGCCAACAATCTTGGACTTTTCCTCATTGGTCCACTTGAGTACCACCGCGGCATACATTTTGACCAAGCGGAGATCCTTGGGCGTCTTGGGCGAGCCAAACTGTGGACCCGTGCTCACATTCTTCCATTCCGCTGGACCAACTTCGGCCAAGATCACATTTTTAGCTCGGACTGAAAAACTGTAGCGCGTCTCCTCTTCCAGGTTTTCAACCATGAGGGAGCAGCACGAAACTTTCTGTCGCACTTGCTTGGAAATCACTTGGTCCTCCCCACTCGTCCCACCGCCTTGCTCCAGCACAGTCTCGTAGGTTACCAGGTAGTGAGCAATTTCTCCATTGGGCCGACTGGGTTTCATCCAGGTCATGCGCAGGGAGGTCATCGTAATATCGTAAAAGGAAATGTTGGAAACGGGCCCAGGGGGCCCTTGATGCGTCCTTACTCGGACTGGAGCCGTAGAGGGACCGTCTCCAGCAGGGTTAAAAGCCGCCATCCGTACCGAGTACCAAGTGTACATTTCCAGGAAGAACAAGGAGTGTTTCGTAGTCCATGCAGGCACGACGTCCAGCTCCTCCTCCTCCGATCCATCCGCTTGGTAATAAAGCTACACAAACAACGCCCATGTTAATTCCCAAGCACTTTTTGGTGAAAAAGTCAAAGTTCATACCTTGTATCCTAACAAATCTCCATTCTGTTCGTTCTGGAATGGGGGCTTCCACTGAATCTGAATTTCTGTTGACGAGGGAGCGGTCATGACGACGTCACGCGGTTCTCCAGTCGGCACTGCTTCCCCGACGTAAACCGTGACCGGGCGGGACGGTTCTCCTTCCCCGCGGGAGTTGAACGGGAAGACGGTCACCTCGTAATTCTTGTCTTTGGTGAGGTCCTTGAGAACCACAGAAGTGGCGTGCGTCCCTCGCACTTCCTCATTCGGGGCTGATTGGGCGGAGGCTATGGGGTAATCCAGGACTTGGCGATACTCCACTCGGTAACCTCCCGTTTCAGCGTCTCCGTTCCACTTGTCAACTCCCATCGGTTTCCAATTGACACGAACACTCGTGGTCGTAATGGGGACCACTTGGATATCCCCAACAGTTCCGCTTGGAGCTGCGGACATATTTTCAAGGCAAATGTTAGACAGAGGTCAAGGGTCACCGAAGTAAATGCCCCATTGGTACGCGTCCCCTTACCCGCTGGAAGTGTCCATGTCACATTTGATTGTTGGGAGAAACCGCTGGAACCGATGTCATTGGTCGCTTGAATTCGGAACTTGTAGGAGGTGTAGGGTTTTAAATTTTTCGCAGTGTAGGAAGTACCGGATGGAGAGACGCGCTCTGGGATACGCTGCCAGTGGGATTCCCCTTCGCTGAACTCCACCGTGTAATACCTGCAAGGTTCAAAATGGCAAAAGGTTAAGTTTCCGCAGCGCTTTCCAGCAAGGAATTCCAGGCCTGGAAAGGGTTCCGTTGGCAATAGTACCTGATTGGTGCAAATCCGTCCCTCCCTGGTGTCCATGAAAACGTAATTTGGCGTGACTGGACTTGGGAGGGAGAGATTCGGGGAGGGCTCGGTGCTTGCGGAAGTTCTCGGTTATTGGTCGTGTACACCAACAGTTTGGCCACATCCCCCCAGCCGAGCCTCGTCTTTGCATTGATGGAGAACCAATAGTTTTTCTCACGGTCCAAATCAGTGGCCCTATGGCAGACATTTTGAAAATAAGTTTGGGCACATGACCTGAAATGACCTGACATGTCACGTGATCCTTACCGGAACGTTCTTGTATCGGGTGCAAAATCCATGGAGAAACTGGCAGTAGTGAACCCTTCAAGGGAGTATGTAATCTTATACGCCAGGATGACCCCGTTAGGATCCGCCGGAGCATCCCAGATCATTCGAGCCATGGTCGTTGAGACATCCGGGAAACTGACATTGGTCACTGGACCTGGAACGTCATCCCACGTCTGGACAAGGGCTGGAGGATCCGAGAGCGCTCCATCCCCAACGCGCGTGTAGGCAAGGACTTGGACGTGATACTGCGTAAACTTTTTCAGCTCCGTCAGCGTCGTTTTGAACGTGAGATTGGAAGGGATTTGCTTGTACAAGAAATTGACATTTTTGGCTCCATAATATATTTTGTAGCCCTCAATGATCCCATTGGCGTGACCTTCCGGCACGGAGCCCCAGCGTACTACGATTGTCGTCGAAGAAGTGGCGTTGGCTTCAATGATTCCAGGACCCGCTCCAGGAACTGGAAAAAGTAGGAACCAAGCGTAGGATTCCAGAAAAAGCAAAGAGTTTCCAGTTTGCGCCTGCGCCCAGACTTACCAGCTTCTCGGGTTCGCTCAATGGAAG
>JAQIWD010000174.1:0-29936 GCA_034694825.1 Anurida granaria
TGACAGCAACCAATCCATGGTAATCCTGTAAATCCCGTTTAGGTTCCTTAGCTCTTACCAGACGTAACAAAGTAAACGGAACTAATTGAATTAACGAAAGACCATCACTCCGATTCCGATGATAAACAGAACAGAACAGAACAAAGAAACAAAACTTTGAAATTCGCGGGAAATTTTTTTAATTTATTTCTCTTTTTTGGCGTGTTAGTTTTTTCCCTCTAATTTTGTGGAAACAATTTCTTCTGAATGCTTTCTCTGATTTCTTTTACAAAATATTTTTTAACTAACTTTCTAATAAGCAAACCTTCGACGTGGAACTGGTTCTACAAAATACAATCATGGTCCGCGTCATGAAATTCCATGTTTGGAAGCAACTTCCGGCTAAACGAAGTTTCTTTGACCTAAACTTCTATTTTCTCGGAACAAAAGTCAGTTTCCATTTTATTCTGCTGCTGCTGTCTTGAGAGCTGCATTATCTACTTGTTTATTTAATATCAACGTTATATACATAACTAATTTAGAGACGATTTTGGTGGGGCAGGTTTTACAACAAACCCGACGCTTAACTCTCTCTCGTCCAGCTTGGTCATGCTCCAAAAGTAACCTAGGTCGTCCATCAAGCAGGCCAGCAACTCAAACCAAAGGACAATCACTGACCAATTCCTTTTGTAAGATCTTGCTTTAATTGCGATTAAAAACTGAGTATTGAGCAATGTACTAACAGGAATAAATATTTTGCAGTTGTTGGAGCCAGGATTAGGATGTGGAAGTTTTTGGTAACAATTTGGATTTTGAGTGCTGCTGTTTCCGGGACTCAAGTATTGGGGACATTCAGAGTCGAAAAAGGACTAACTGCCCACGGCCTCGTATCAGGACCAATTGAACTCCTGGACGCGAAGACAATCAAAATCCCAAATCTCACTTACATTGATCCGAGTCCTGATGAACCGTTCTGGATAGTGGGCAATGGCAGACCGCCACCTCAGGCCCGAGTGCCAATGCCTGGATTCGTAATACCCAACGGAGAAGGAAATTGTAACGTGCTCGCAGCGTATCAAAATGCAACTATTCAGTTGGTGCTTCCAGGAGACTTCACAGTCAACAATGTTGACTGGCTGGCCATGCACGACTTGAAATTGGGGTTCAGTTTTGGTTGGATTAACTTTGCCGAGATACGAATTGGAAATCGGTTTCAAAATGTTGGGGACGCTCCAGTCGGTACTGTCCTCCCGAATTTATGTCAACAGAGGACCCGGGACCTCAAGTATTTCATCCTGCCCAAGGAAGGAGGAACTGATCACGGCCACAAAGTCGACTCAATTGAACTAACCAGCGTTGGGACAATTCGAATCCGAAATCTTTATTACGACGGGACGTGCCCAGATGCATACTGGATGGTTGGCAATGGGTCTTCACCGGTTTCACCTCCAGGACACCAGATTCCAAACGAAGCTGGAAGTTGCGATGTTCTGAAAAAGTACAGTCGGAATACTGTGCAATTGGTTCTTCCAGATACGTTTACGGTCAATAATATTGACTGGCTGGCAATGTACTGCATCACGGAGAAGCAAGCTCTCGGATGGGTGAATCTCATTGGTCCACGCAGTGAAAAAGTATTCTGGGAACTTACTCCTCTCCCACCGTACATTGTCCCACCGAAACCCTGTGGAAAATCCAAAGAAAAGGAACAGTTTACTTCAACCGAATCCAAACAAGTGGGCGGAAGTGGACAATCCAAACTGAGCGGAAGTGGACTCATCCTCCTTGGAATCCTGGTCCCAGTCTACCGAAACTTGGCCTTCCATTTCTAAATAAACAAAATACCAACAACACAGCCCACAAATTAATAATTTCTATACAAATGAATGAATAATAAGATGATTTTGAGTGTGCGGAAATTCCCCAGTAAGTCGAATCAACTTTTTTCCTAATTTCTTACAAAACTTTTTTACTTCTTTTGATCACTAAGCGCTTGTGAATGCTTTCTCTGATTTCTCCTACAAAAACTTTTGTTAACTTTCTAAGCAAACCTCGGAAGTGGAACTGGTTCTACGAAATATGTACAATCATGGTCCGCGGCATGAAATTCCATGTTTGGAAGCAACTTCCGGCTAAACGAAGGTTCTTTGACCTAAACTTTCCTTTTCTCGGAACAAAAGTCAGTTTCCATTTTATTCTGCTGCTGCTGTCTTGAGAGCTGCATTATCTACTTGTTTATTTAATATCAACGTTATATACATAACTAATTTAGAGACGATTTTGATTGGTCAGGTTTTACAACAAAACCGACGCTTACTTTCTTCCTGCTTGGTGATGCTCCAGAAGTAACCTGGGTCGTCCATCGAGCAGCCGAGCAACTCAAACCAAAAGACAATCACTGAACAATTCCTTTTGTAAGATCTTGCTTTAATCGCGATTAAAAACTGATGAGAGTGTTAAGGATTTAATATATTTTGCAGGTAGCCAGGATGTGGGAGTTTTTGGTGACAATTTGGATTTTGGGTGGTACTGTTTCCGGCATTGAAGTATTGGGGACATTCAGACACGAAGGGACAGTTCCAACTGCCCACGACCTCAAATCAGGACCAATTGAACTCCTGGACACTAAGACAATCAAAATTCCAAATCTTTTTTACTCTGATTCGAATCCTGATGAGCCGTTCTGGATAGTGGGCAATGGAAAACCGCCACGTTTCGGCCACTTGCCAATGCCTGGATTCGTAATACCCAACGACAAACAAAATTGTGACGTGCTCGCACCGTATCAAGATGAAACTATTCAGTTGGTGCTCCCAGGAAGCTTCACAGTCAACAATGTTGACTGGCTGGCTATGCACGACATCAAACAGCAGGTCACTTTTGGTTGGATTGACTTTGCTGAGAAACGAAATGGGCCTCGGTTTCAAAATGTGATGGAAGCTCCAGCCGGTACTGTCCTCCCGGATTTATGTCCACAGAGTAACCGGTCCCTCAAGTACTTCATCCTGCCCAAGGAAGGAGGAACTGATCACGGCCACAAAGTCGACTCAATTGAACTAACTAGCGTTCAGACAATTCGTATCCGAAATCTTTATTACGACGGGACGTGCCCAGAAGCATACTGGATGGTTGGCAATGGGACACCACCGGTTGCACGAACAGAGAAGACCCCAGGAAACCAAATTCCAAACGAAGCTGGAAGTTGCGACGCTCTGAAAAAGTACAGTCGGAATACTGTGCAATTGGTTCTTCCAGATACGTTTACGGTCAATAATATTGACTGGCTGGCAATGTACTGCATCACGGAGAAGCAAGTTCTCGGATGGGTGAATCTCATTGGTCCACGCAGTGCGTTACCATTCACGGACCTTACTCCTCTCCCACCGTACATTGTCCCACCGAAACCTTGTGGAGAATCCATGGAAAAGGAAACTTCAACCGAATCCAAACAAGTGGACGGAAGTGGACAATCCAAATTGAGCGGAAGTGGACTCATCCTCCTTGGAATCCTGGTCCCAGTTTACCAAAACTGGGCCCTCCATTTCTAAATTTCAAACAAAATACCAACAACACAACCCACAAATGAATAATTTTTATACAAATGAATGAATAATAAGATGATTTTGAGGGGGAGGAAATTTCCCAGTAAGTCGACTCAACTTTTATAATAATTTCTTACAATACTTTTTTTTATACTAATTTTTGCGTCTTTTGATGCTAAGCGCTTGTGTGAATGTGCATTTCCAGTTGTTGGAGGAGGATGTTGAACGTTTTGGTTGATGATTTCAAAAAACCGATTTTCTTTGTGTCCGCATAATTTCTAGAAAAAGGTCTGGAGAACCTTTGACTTTGGTTAAAGTATAAAAATTCCAGCGAATCGGGTTTTATGAGTTGGACGAATCTCGTAGAATAAATTGTTGAACGTTTTTATTTTAGCCAAGGCGCTGATAGCCTGTAGTTCCGTATGAAGTCGTTTGCGGAGCTTTTTCGGACGTGATCTGAATTCCGACGGTGGTGCTAATTCGGCCAAAGATTCGTGAAATTTCCGCTGGAGACTTTTCAGCAAGTTGTTTGGCATTGAGTGGGAACGCTGACCCGAGGGGATAATTATCTTCAGAAAATATCCAGTCATCAGCCTCCGGCAAATGGTTCCCAGCGATGACTTCAATTTCCCTACGCATCACGTCGCAAAAGTCATCCAGGGGAAGGTCATTCGCATCATAGCCAAACGGATTCTCAATTTCCTGCCCAATGGCCAGAATTCCAAGAATGCAAAAGGATCCAATCACAACCACTGGAACCGTGTACCAGCCAAGCTCGTTCACAATCTGATATGGGATGCTGAGGATGTAGATCCAAATACAATGGTGTAGGTGGATACTGTAGGCGAGGGGAATGGGCGTTCGCAAAACTCGCTCAAAATCGCACAAGACATCAACCAAATTGGAAAGCGCTGGAAAACGAAATCAATCATTTTGAAAAGCTCCAAAGTAAGCGCCACCCAGGAACCCCACCACGGAAGAGGTAAATTCTTAGGCTTACTTGATCTCATCGTGTCAATCGCCCAGTTTTCCTGAATGAAAACAAAGAGAGTCGAGTTGGATAATTGCGGAGATTTCGGTATTTGTACTTCTTCATACCGCTAAATTGTTTTTGCGCAAGTAGTTGATGTAGGACAAAAAGTAATAGGAAATCTCGATAGGGATGTTCGTGGGTGTTGCGAAATCGAAGGCCATCTTAGAATCCGTATGGGCCTGGGCCCTCAACTGTATCTCCAAAGGAATGTTTGAACTTGGGGTATTGAACCTTGGTAGGTGTTTGATCAGGTCCTCCAAGCTGGGAATCAGAATGCAAAACTTTAGTTTTGGAAATCACTGGAAAATGAAAGCGGGCAGGAGGAGTAGTCCTTACTCGGGATAATCGTAGGCGTATTCGTCACGGAGATAATGCTTCACCGCAACAACAAATGCGATACTTAAATTCAGGGCACTCCGTCGTTCAACTAGGCCTTTAGAAGTCAGTTCCTTTTCAGTGTCTCCGTTGGCCCCTGTCCCATAAACTCCAAGCCAGATGGCCCGGGTCATTTTTCGCACGTCCTGGGTCATACTACTCCAGAGTTTACGCCCTTCCCAGTAGCGCTCATACCTAAATTGTATTCGAAATTTTCATGTTAGTTTTGATTCATAGACAAAAGTAATCGGAAACGGGTCTTTCACTCACGCATTATTTGTTCTAAATGCGAGGAGGAGCGAGACGACCACGCCCAAAATCGTGATCAAACTCGATGGGGAGTCTACGCTGAGCGCAGGAACATGATAATGGAGAGCCACCACGACAGCAGTGTAAATCCCGAGTATGGCCACTTGCCACCAAACGGCTGGCAGAACCGTTCCACGTAACCTCATCCACCAAAAAGATTCTGCACACCAACCCATGCTGTTGGATTCTGGAGAGCACTGGAGTTAAGGCAGAAATCTGGTGTCAGAAACGTCCACAGCTGAAGCTTCCTATGGTCTCTCGTCCAGCAACAATGAACGAATGTCCACAGATTCGGTCATGCGTTAAAGCAACTAAAAAATTAAGTTGACCCAGTTGAGCCCAACGGGGGAATGAATCTTTAACCTCTTGGGAAACCAGGGGTGTGGACGAAGTAAATCTAAACTACCAATCATGTCGCAATGGCAACTATAAAACGATTTTAAACCATTCTGTATGCTCACAATCTAGGATTTATTACGTCAATCGCCGTCAGGCGAGTCGGATGAACCGATCAGTTGATGAACAAAGAAATAAAATTTTGAAATTCGCGGGGAAATGTTTGGTCTTGGTCCACCAATGGCCTTCGTTCGGTTTCAAAATTCGCGGGAAAATTGAATTCCTCTTTTGTCACAGCATAAACTTTCATCCTACTCTTGGAAACTTTCGTTCTTTATTTCATTCTCTTTAATTTCATCTCGAAAGTTTGAATTCTGATCTTCTCATGACTAATTTCCAGCTTTAGCGTCTCCAGTTTCCGCACGAGATACCACCATTGGTTTGAACGTTTTGAGGTATGATGACATGGTAAGTGTCCCTGGTGCCAAATGAAAGGGGCGTATCCCAATGTCCTCAAATTCATTCACGACGAAATCGTCCAGTAACGTAAAGTCGAAAACTTCCAGGAGGAGATCCTGGAAGGTGAAAATTAATTTTGAAAGATTGATTAAAACTTTTGGCTGAAAATTTTGAGGTTCTACCCGTATGAGCTGATTGGTAGAAGCTACAAAGACGGATTTAAATCCATCAGAAAGGGCTCGGCTGAGGATCTCGCTGATCATGAGAACGATGACGCGGACGTTTTCTCCAGGGCTCAGGGTTTGACTTGTTCCCATCATAAAGACTTCGTAGATTTCATTCGGAACTTCCGTAACCCCAAGCTTGGATCTTAAAAGTATTCGGGGGTCATGGGTCAACCGACCGTGGAAAATGCACAACTGGAAGGTTCGAACTTACAGGATTTGTCCCTTGACTTCACGCCCAAAGTCCATGACGTATTTTAAATGACCAATCGTGAGCTCCGTTTCCAAATCGGTAAAGAAATCATAGCAAAGTGCCGTCCCGATGATCTTTCCATCCGAGTTCCGAGTTACAACGAGGCACATTTGTTGCTCCAGGATTTTATCCCAATTTTGGTTGAGGAATGACAGGATTTGCTCTTCGGAAACCAATCCGATCTTTTCCAAGTCTCCATGCCGGGTATACGTGTAGGCGATTAATCTGTCAATTCATAAATTACGTTTCAATGAATCACTGCATGGAATCAACTCGAACTCTCCGGAAATCTTACTGGACGGCCTCGCGCTGATGCTTTGTCTCCACGTACTTGGCCGTGTACAATTTAGTAGCTCGTGAATCCAACGCCAGCTTTTGAGCGACCGGGACATCTTCCGGTGTAGCCTCAGGATTAACTTGCGTGGATTTCCGGAAATTCTGGAGCGTCCTCCTATTCTCCATTAAGTTAATCAAGTCCTCAAGCGTTTCCGCTCCGATGAAATCCTGAATTGCTAAGAACGACACAAGAATTTTTGATTTCTACACAGGCTTTCCAACGATTCCTTACAGATTGGGTATCCTTTCTTGTTCAGGTACACAACGACGCAGATGGTATTGCAAGAAGTTCCGCCCAGGGCAAAAAAGGACAAATGGAGGGACTTGATTGAGAGCCTGACTGGAATTGAGCAAAACTTGTACAATGCTTCCAGCAGGATTTTTCCAGCATCCTTGGCCTCTGGATTCTTAATTTTGAGCCTTCCCCATTCGTCGAATCCTGCAATCCAGAAGCAGAATGATGCAAAAGGCGACAATGTCGCCGGGGTAGATCCTTACCACTTTCTCGTCCTTCTAGGTAATCCTTGAGAAGTTGATGTCGGTCCAGGCGACCGTTCTGAAGGACCGGAAACGTTTCAACTACGCGGATTGTTGGGATCATAAAACTCGGGACTTTCTTGGCCAAGTAATTGGTGACATCCACATTGGACAGTTGGGATATAAATTCAGGTTTTGGAAGAACAAAGGCCAAAACCGCCTGGAAAACCAAACGTTACAATTCCAGGTCGTAATTCCAGGCTAAATTTGACACTTCCAGACCCAGGTTTAATTCACCTGATCCGATTTTCCAGGATGAAAAATAAAGAGGTTGACATGGTCTACTGCCTCGTGTTCCTTTAGGATTTGCTTGATATCATCAATCACGAACTCGTAGCCGTTGTGACGGAGGAAGGAATCCCCACGCCCTTCCAGCAAAAGTCGAAACCGACGATCCTCGCAAATTACGAACCTCCCGTAGTCTCCAGTCAGGAACAGGCGACAGTACTCTGGAATTTCAGTGAATGAATTTTGGTGACCTTTTGCTGGAATTCACTGGAAAATTTAAACAGTGTTTTCCAGGTTACTTTGAGAAGAATCATAAGGATTGTTGATGAAACTAAAGTCCTTTGTCTTCTTATTGACAAAGCCCATGGCCAAGGGCGTTCCGCCGACACAGATTTGACCTTCCTCTAGGTTGGTTGCCAACTCTCGGTTTTCATTCATGATGTAAATCTTCGTATTATTCATCACGGTACCTGGGGATTCACGAAAGGATTAAGGAAGCACCGTTGGAGCACCGTTGGAGCACCGTGGAAATGGGTTCGAACCTAAAACCAAATGTCCAGAAACGTATTGGTGCTTCACAGTCTCAAAGCTTGTGAACTTTTGGCAAATGACGTCTCCAGTGAGCTCCGTGTAGCCGTACATGGTCGTCAGCGTCTTTCCATCTGCTGGAAAAGTCTGGAAAAAACGCCTCGCCAAGTCATAGGTCAAGATCTCCCCCTTGCACATCACAAACTTGAGATACTTGAGCCGCATCCGAGCTTCATCTTGTCCAATCACGTGACATTCGTTGATAAACTTCCCAAGCATCACTGCGCTCATGCTGATCCGCGTGATCCGGTCCTCTTCCAACTTGGTAATGAAATTGACCAGGCTCCCCACTTCCTCGGCCTTGTAAATGTGTAGAGTGATTCCACGGAGGAGTGGAGCAAAAATCTGATGGAGGGACTCGACAAAGGTCAAAGGGACATTGAGGCAACAAGCCCCTTTGGCAGCGTATGGAACGTTTTTCCAAGTCCACCAAATCCTATTAATGATGGACTTGTGCGAAATCCTGACGCCGACTGGAACACTATGGAGTCCGCGCGTGTGCATTATCACCGCCGGACGCTCATTGGCTCTCGTCTCTTGAGGGAGCTGCAAAACTTCCAGGATTGCGTCCTCAGCCATATTCAGCGTCTCCATCTTGTCAGAATCCACAGGAGCGGCGTGTCGGATTTCCTTCCAAAGGTCTTCAACGGTGATGAAGAAAGGGACTGCGTCAGTATCCGAGAGACCTCGGGACTCTTCGTGGACTACAATGGCCGGACGGAAGGTTTTAAGGATTTGGAGCGTAACGCTGGACGGGTAGTTTGGATCCAGAGGCAGGAAAGTCCCACCAATTTTCAAGATGGCGAAAACGAGAACAATAAATTTCTCCGAAGGAGGGAGGCAGAGGCAAATCACGAGGTCATCATCTGGATTCTTGATTCGGAGCGGCGGTGGCCCAAGCCTAGTTTTGAGCACATTCGCTAGGGCAGTCGACTGGAACTGGAGGGCTGCAAATGTCAACTTGCGTTCGTAGTAAACCACTGCTAGTTTCGCAGGGAGGATTTTCTTCCGGTGGAGCTCATTCTGAAAGTACGTACAAAGCGTCTCGTCCAATCCTGGAAGGTCCCGATCCGGGCCGGATAGAATCCCTGGATCTTGATCTAAGAAACAAGCGACGGATTATCAGCGAACGTGAAGCGTTTTAGCACACTACCCCAGCTTTTCAATGCGATAAAAACTTACCCTCTAAACAGCAATCACTGCAGCACCAATTCATTCTTCAGATTCGCAAAATCCAGAAAAAATGCAATAAAATGCAATTTGTGGAATTCTGAAGCTCCTGGAAATGCAACGTCTAACAAAGGGACTGAAAATATTTTCTAATCCTGCGAAAGTGTAACCAAGAGCAACAGTTAGCTTACACAGTAAAAACAGTAAGCTTGCCGAGCTACGTTTAAAAAAACGAGAACGTCTTGATGTGCATCATTTTCATCTCAAAATTTCTAAATTTATACCAAAATTTCCTGTAATCACCCAAAATTTGAAGCAAATCTTCCAGAATGGCATGTTGTGGCGAACAGAACTACCAAATCCCGTACTCCTTCTACCGAGCCATCGCTCCCGTCACGCCCATTGACGCCTGTCCGTGCAAATACGATCCACCATTTGGGAATTTCTGTGGGCCACTTCCATTATTCCCGAGGTAAAACTAAAAAGTAACTCCTGGATTTACGTCTTACCCACCGTTGTCCCACCTTTGTCACACAGGCCCCAGTGCTATTGCGAGGATTGGTCAACGCCGTGCGTCACGTACCAAAGTAGCGAAAACTACCACTACCTTCCGTCACCCCTTACAGGACCACGTGCTAAAAAGTAAGGGGATCATCAATGGGTTCACGAAGCCCCAGTTAATGAAATTCCGGTGCTAATTGTTCCATTTGCTTCCAGATTGTATTTCTGCAATGAGCCCATGATTCCAGGCTATTCTGGTCACATTCCAGCCTACAAGTACCACAGCGCTGGACGGAGTTTCGGCGAGGCCACAAGGGATACTGGGCTCATCTTACAGCAGCGCGAAGAGCCGTGCCTCTGCCTCCCGGATCGTGTTTGGGAACAATGACAATTTGGACTCGAAAATTAACTCAGAACGCTTCTAAATTAGATCCATGTTTACTTGAGGTTGGCGTAAAGTTCAGCGCTCCGTGTACGCTGCCGCGACGTTGTAAGCCCTTGCATTTCAAGCTTCCCAAATTCTTTGTAATGTTGTAAGAAAGTGTTCGGAAAAATAACAATAACAACAAGAATACTTCAAGAATACTTGGCATTGTGGGGGACGCACCTTACTTTACCTGCTCAACAATGAAGATTCTTGGTTCCACTCCACCTGCCTTGGCGTCCCCTTAGGCGGATCTTGGGAGATGCTTCTTCGGCGGAGGATCCCAGAAAGGTGTAAATAGTTGGACCTGCCCAGAGGTCAATTTCATTCACCTCAACTCAAACCGTTAGGAATCATACCGAAAACCATAAGAAACAGTCTTACGTTTTACTTTTTCCACCAACAATTGGCATAAGTTGGCCCCGAGTGACGACATTCGGAAATGTCGCTAAACTAAGGACACCACGAATATTCCATAGTTCGGGATGGGTCACATTCCTCCTCTACCCCTTGTATTGACGTTCATAAACATTTTATTACCATTTCGGGATGCTGTCGTCGCCCAAGGTCCACTTCTGCGCGGTGGACCAAACCATCCTCCAATGTTCCTAAGTGGTGGTGACTTGTCACGGTTTTCAGTCCCTGAAGATACACCAGTCGGATCTGTGATTTACAGGTAAATTAATTAACACAAAAATGTAAAAATCATTCATAAAATCATGGAGTCGGGACGGAAAAAGTAGCTTGGTAGTGTAGCTTGGTAGGTCGCCCTGTTATGCCTCCATGTGTTGCATTTTCAGTAGTTTCACTTTCAGTTGAGCAATTTGGCCATTTTAACGACCTACTAATGAGTATTTTAAATGCAGATTAAAGGGAAGTGACCCAGAAAATGGTCAACTCACTTTTAGCATCAGCGGTGAGCATTTCCGTGTGAATAAGAAAACGGGGGACATTTCGCTCATAAAAGGTAAGCAGGATGCCAGAATTTACTTCGAGTTTAATTAAGGAGGGAAGTATTGCAAAATTGGAACAAAAATTCTATTGTTTCCCCGTATCAGCTCTTGACCGTGAGAATGAGGCTTCCATTGATGTCATCATAAGTCTCACAGGTAATTAGCCAATTCCGAAAAAAATGCGCATGCAGCCAAGAGCGTATTGCAATAACGCGAATTTGTAATGCAATTTTTGTGGAATGCAGATGACGGTCATGGAGGAGAACCGGCGACGGCGTCTCTCCGCCGAGAAATCCTGGTGGTGGACGTCAACGACAATGCCCCTGTTTTTGAACATACGCCCTACAATTTCAAAGTCTCGGAGCGGACTCCCGTTGGAACCACAATTTTCTCATCCATTGGTATCACGGATGAAGACTTTGGGGTCAATGCGGAGATTCGACTTACCTGCGACGCCTTAAGGTCACCGCTCAGTTGTGACTACTTTGAAGTCACGGCAGAACCCATTGGTGAAGGGAACTACGTTGGGATCATAACGCTGGCTCGGCCGTTGGACTATGAGCGACATTCCTCGTTTGCGCTGACCCTAAACGCTTCGGATGGAAAGAACAGCGTCAGTTCACTGGTCGCCATAAACGTCCTCGATGTCCAAGGTGAGCAGATCCCGATGAGTTCGGTGGTGGTTCCGTACGATGGTAGTTTTAAACTGATTTTCTTCCTTTCCAGACCAATCACCCCGGTTCATTGGGGGCCCTTACGTGTTCAAGGTCAAAGAAAACTCAGTTCCTGGAACCAAGGTTGGAGAAATTCATGTCCAGGATGGGGATACTGGAAATCCGAGGGACATTCAGCTAAAACTAGTTGATGAAGCCCAGAACGACTACTTCCGGTTGAGTAACATCAGGCGAGATCTCTTCAACGGAACCGTTTCAGCCGTGGTGGAAACTTCAGAGAACATGCTGGATGCCGAAGAGGAATTTATACGAGAAAACTTGGGTGATTCAGCGATTAATTTAGTTCAGTGAAGCGTAGTGAATAACAAATTTTCCTTAATCTTCCTCCTAGGTGTCTACGAGTTGGCACTGGAAGCCCGTGAATTTCCACTAAACGCTGAAGACACGGAGCCCACTCTAGTGACGCGAGTAGGACTGGCCGTGATGGTGGAGGATGTGGATGACAATTTGCCAACGTTTGACCCTCCGCAATATCCCCACATTCTCCAGATTCCATACAATGCCGACGAGTCCTGGACATTTCCAGACTTCCAAGTAGTCGTGGAGGATGTGGACGAGGATCCAGGGCATGCCCAATTCAATCTCCAGTTTGACTGGACACTCCCCTCCCCAGTTGATCAAGTGTTTGCCTTTGTGACCCCACCCGCCTCAAATCCAAGAATCCGTTCCAAGAGTATGATCACAATGGAGGTCCTCAATATTTCGTTACTGGAACCTGGAGCAAAGTTCAATCTGGAAATTGGAGCCTACCAGCGTGACCACCTCGTGGCTAAGCTCAACATTCCAATTGAAGTGGCCGAAGGGCCTAAGCCTTTGCCCAGGTTTAACAGTACCGTCTTCAGGGTCCCAGTTCCAGAGGACGTAGAAATGGGGGACTTGATTACGACCATCGCTGCCAAGAATGGTGGCTTGATCCCAAGTGTCAATTACTCCCTCATTGGGGTCGGGGCTGAAAAGTTCACGCTGGACAAGAGCACTGGAGAAATCCGGTGTGGGGTCGAGAACTGCCTGGATTACGAACGAGAACGGTCCCATTTCTTCCTGGTGCGGGCCAAATCCGGGGAGAAGGTGGAGGAAGAGGACTACGCTTTGTTCTACTTGGATACGCAGCCAAGGAATGATGAGAGTCCAGTGTTTCCTGGAGCAGCTCCCATTCGTCGCTCCGTTCCAGATGGAACCTTGGTCTTTGACCCACCATTTTTCATTTCTGCCACGGATGCAGATTTGAATGACCAAGTGGAGTACACTGTCCAGGATCACTCCATGAATTCCTCCGGGATTTACATCGACCCGGTGACTGGAGAATTGAAACTAAAGAAGCGTCTCAGGTAACTGCCTCATTTCAAAATGTCACACAAATGGCGTCTTACCCATGCTGTTTCCAGTTGGACAGAAAGCGGTGAACACAAACTGACGGTGACGGCAAGTGACAAGACGGGCAAGTCCGCATTCCAGTCGGTCCTCCTCATTGTCCAGCCCGTGGTCAACATCCCTCCAAGCTTTCCTTACAGTGAGCACCAAGTTGACATCCTGGAAACGACGGCTCCTGGAAGTCCAATTTTCAGGACTGTGGCTCACGATCCCGACGGGCAGGACGTTGCCCTCCGCTACTACATTCACTCCCAACCAGAACCCGATTTGTTCACCATTGATGAAAACTTGGGCGTAATTCACCTGAGCTTGTCTGGAAAATTAGATTATGAGACCAAGGCGCATGTCTACCCGGTTACCATTCGAGGTAAGGCCAAACACTTTCTATGGGCATTTCTAACCGTTTACGACACTTGCGACATTTTAACCTTCCAAAAATGGTGTGATTTGGTTAATTTTAGTTCAAGATGAAGGAAAACCGTCCGAATTGGCCAAAATTTTAATCAACGTTGGAATCACGGACGTGAATGACGAAGGGCCTAAATTCACCACTCCGTATTATGCGGTTGAAGTGAGTGAGTCGACCAAGGCGGGTGAGACGGTGCTCCAGATTCAAGCCACCGATAGCGACCAAACTGCAAAGCTGGAGTACAGCATTTCCTGTCCGTGTCAAGTGTGGGACGCCTCCGGCACAATTGGAAGCAGAGAGGATGCGGAAGCGTACTTTTCGCATTTACGGTAAAACGTGTATTGCGTACGCTGTTATCTGGAAAATATTGGTAGCTAATTATAGAATTTCCAACTAAATTAACAGAGTGGATCCCAAGTTTGGCAATATTGTGCTCATTGCCCCCTTGGAGCACAAGCTGAGTTCCGTATTGGAATTCCAAGCGTATGTCCAAGACCGGAACGGCGTCAGTCCGCAGAACGGCAGCAGTAAGTCCCATTATGCTGAAGAAAAGGACGAAGTATCACCGTGACCTAAACGTTTCCATTTAACAGGCACGGTGACCGTGTACGTGACTGCCGCGGAAAGGCTCTTCCCCTATTTCGGGGAGCCCTGGACACCCGCAAATCCTTGGATAAATTTAACAGTTACTGAAGATATTGCAGTTGGGAGCAACGTCGCCACGCTCAACGCTTGGGATTACATCGCTGACGAAGAAATTGTGACCTTTGCCCTCGTGGACGAAGAGGCCGCCGAGCCGTTTGCTCTGGATGAAAATGTCGTCCTGGTCAAGAGTCCCCTGGACTATGAAACAAAGAAGAGTTATATCATCTCCGTCAAGGCCATTGACCGGCGAGGAGGAGAGTCACTGGCTAATTTGGCCATCACCCTCACTGACACCAATGACCATGACCCCGTTTTTTCAAAAACTGTGAGTCGAACCTACCGATTTTTAAAATCACAACAATTAGATTTGAAGTCATTGATTGCATGTCCTGCTTACATTTCCTTGCAGGAGTACAAAGGAAAAGTTACCGAAAATTCCGTGTTCCCAACGCCCATTTTGACAGTCGAAGCAAGTGACCGTGATGACCCAGAAAGCTACGGGGCCATCCGGTATGCTCTGATTGGTCCGCAGAGTCAGCTCTTTATCATAGACGAGCTGGCAGGGATTGTCCAAGTGGCCCCTGGGGCGGACATTGACAGGGAACGAGATGCGTCACATACGATCTTCGTGTTGGCACTTGACACACCCCTGGGCGGCCCTTTTCAGCGCACTGCCATGGCCACTCTCAAGATCCAAGTGACAGGTCAATTCACCATTGACAAATCTGCTTAAACTTGGCGTCTCTGATACAAGTATTTAAGACTTTCCAATAATTTTTCGTTTGGAATTCTAGATGTGAACGACAATGATCCAGCATGTCGCCAGAAGGAGGAATGGCTCGTTGACGAAGACGCCCCTCAAGGGACCCCCATCGGGAACATGACCTGCGTCGATCCGGACGAGAACCCGGTCCTGATTTACAGTCTCCGGGATGAGTCAAACTTGGGCCTCTTTACCATCCATCCCCAAATGGGAGCCTTGACCGTTGCAAAGTCCCTCCGAGGGCGGGGCCGAGCGGCTCCATATTCCCTCGCTGTGGTAGTGGAAGACGGAAAGGATCGAAGCGTCATGACTCCGATTGAAATCAAGGTGGCCAACACGATTCCGAATGATGGGCGACCCTACTTTACGAATGAGCGACTGGCTGGAGAAGTGTCCGAAGGTGCTTTTCCAGGAGCTCCAGTGCTTCACATCCAGGCCAGCGATACGGACGCTGTTGAAAATGGGGAAGGGCGACTCGTTTACCGGCTCCTGAAGCAAATTTACCCTTGCTTCAATAAATCCAAGCAAGGGAAGATCAACAGGGTGGATGATGTCAACTACTTCCGGTTGGACGAGAATACTGGAATGTTGAATTTGCAGAATGCCATGGACAGAGAGACTCATGATTGCATCTCGATCCTTGTGGGAGTAGAAGACCTTGGAGTCCCTCCAAGGGTCAACAGCGAGTGGTACACCATCTGGGTCACAGATTTGGACGATTCAATGCCCACACTCCCAAGGTCAGTCCGCAACCTTCATCTGACAGTAAACGAAACGACGCCCAAGGACACGTCGATCTTCAAGTTTGTCGCTGCAGACGACGACGTTTACCCCAACGACCGCGTCGGTTTCGAGCTCATCTTGGGAAGTGGAAGCGAATACTTCAAGCTCCTCCCCGAGAATAATCAATCCGTGAGCTTGGTAGTGAGCGGTGACCTTGAGACGCTGGAGCCCGACGACATCACAATGGTCATCAAGTGTTTCCCGAAGGATAAGAAAGTTCCACTCCAGGATTGTAGTTCCAAAGTCCACCTCCGGATAGAGCGAGATTCCATGACGAGTGATCGGATGATCAGCCTGATCAAGAAGAGCAGCGAAATGATCCTGGGCGTAGGGACTGGAGTCCCCGTGGGGAACTTGATTGGGAACGCAGAGATGATGGCCATGAAGCGGATCCTCGTGGGTACTCAAATGTTTCATCCCAACATGATTTCACAGACACCGTACAACGTGTCGGAACTTGTCCGGATTGATTCCAGTACAGGTGACATTTATGTCTGGGATAACCTGGAACCATTTCAAAATGGACACCTCCGGGTCGAGCTTAGCAATCCATCTGACTCCTCCCACCAGATCCCCATGATGAAGAAAAAAGTAAAGATCTTCATCGCACCCAATGCGGAGCTCCTGGCTACGGAGACGTCCGAGTTCCTCCGCCTAAGTCGCTGGGCTGAAGAAATCCAGAATTCGCTGAATCAGCCCAAGCCAAACTCACAGGTCAACCATGGGGTGTTTCGTCTGTTGACCTTTGACCAGAGCAATGCCCCCGAGGGGAAAACCATGTTAGTCCACCTTCAATTTAACAAAATTCAATCCAAGAATTAAAAACTTTGTTCCAACTTTCTCCAGGGTCTGCTTCCAGCTCCTGGAGAATGAGAACATGATGAGTCAAGAGAAATCGCTCCAACTCCTAAACATTCCTGACATTCAGGATATTTTCCTCAAACACTCCTTTGCCGATCAAATCCAAAAGGTGAGCATCGCTGCGCTGCCCAACTTTTAACGAATGTCAACCATATTCCTTTCCTTCCAGGGATGCCCGCAGCGACCGCAGAGCCCTTCAAAGTTGACACTGGGTGCATCCACGGGAAGATTCTGGGTTGAAAGATCCCTTGTCGGAATCGCTTCCGTTGTAGCCATTGCTACCCTCTCGTTCATTACCATCCTCTGCCTTGTCAACAGAAGCAAAGGGGAAAAGCTGTAACCCTTGACCTAACAGCACTAACATTCCTGACCTAGTAGAGAATTCCCATTTACACTTTTATTTATTCAGAATAATCCTCGTTATATATTTTATATAATAAACATAAACGACTCGTGCGAAAATAGACATTCCACACGCTTCAAACTTGGTTTCAGTAATGATCTCTAATAATTATAAACTAAAATTAAATGAAACAAAGGTATAAGAAAACAAAAGGAACAGAAGAAGGAACAGATAAACTTTATAGTTCGTAAAAACGACGTGAATTGTCAGTTATTGAAAAAGGGAAATTTCTCAACTGTAAATGCTAAGGGGTTTCCGGTTTAGTCGTCAAATTTAATAGAATTTACCGAAACTGAAATATTTCCACCACGATAGCTTCCACGCTTCTTCTTCGTCTTCTCGTGGCGGAATGATTTCCCTTTCGTAAACTTCAAGTCCTGGTTCGCCTTCTCTCCCCAACATCCTCTCGCACCCTTCTGGAAAGTTAGGAAATAACCAATTAAATTCTGTTCAACAATTGAATGTGTATACCCCTTTGGTGACAAACCATGAGCATGTAAGAGAATTTTGAATTTTAAAAAGGGAGTCTGTGACTTGGGATTTGAGACCTCCAAGAATTTTAAAAAACTTGGAGCTCCTCACGGTCCAAGACTTTGATTTTGGCCTTAAGGGAAAGATATGCTGGCAATTGATTCTACCGACATATGGCAAAAAGGCCCAAGCGAAAGTACCCACCCCTAAACTAGAAGGTAGACGGGTATAACAGATACTTACATGAATAACTAAAAAATTTAACTCGAAGATTTCAATTGTCCTGGAGCTCAATCGAATGATACTTTCTTATTCTGTGCTGGAGCCTCGCTGTCGAAACCTCCGCTCTTCCTTGGATTGGCTGCAAATCCTCCACGTCCTCGACCGCCGCCACCTCTTGGAGCTCCACGTCCTCGACCACCTCCGCGACCGCCACCACCTCCTGTCGGACATTCACGGCTCATGTGACCTTCTTGACCGCATTTGAAGCATCCTGAACCTGACCCACCTCGACTACCTCCGCCGCCCCCAGACGGGCATTCACGGCTCATGTGACCCTCTTGACCGCACTTGAAGCAACCGGAACCCGATCCACCTCGACTACCTCCGCCGCCTCCGGAAGGACATTCACGGCTCATGTGACCCTCTTCTCCACATTTGAAGCAACCAGAACCTCCGGAAGCACGATCACCACCGCCCCCTCGCCCACCGAATCCTCCACGACCTCCGCGCCCACCACGGAATCCTCCACCACCTCCACTTTCTTCATTGGGGCACTCCCGAGCAAAGTGACCGGTTTGTTGACACTAGAAAATTGTGATTGGTACATTGTGAGATGAATCCTTTGTGTTCCGACAGCAGTGCAGGGGCTAAATGAAGTGTTCTCATACCTTGAAGCAAGTTGAAGTTCCGAACCCACCACTGCCACCAGCATCACGACCTCGGAAACTGCCACCTCCACGATCACCACCTCTTCCGCCTCTACCACCTCGCCCACGGAAGCCTCCTGAGTCACCGCCCTGCAATTAATAATAAAACGGTTCTATCAAGAAAAAAAGTCCATTAAACTAAAAATCATTTGCCGCAATTTTAGTAAAATGCAGGGCAGTGACCCAGAATGCAAACTTATTTGGATAATTTTCTTAAGTAGTTTGTCACTTGTCTTCAACGAGTTCAACGTATAAGATGTCAGCCTGCAGAACTCCTCGAAGATACAAGTATTTCTTATAGGCTAGACACTAATGCCATTCCGATAAAACGAAATGTCACGTCACGATAGCCACAAAACTTCTGACCTGCCCCGTAAGTATTATTAACCCTGCCGCATGATTAGGGACATATTGGTTTTTAATTATTATTCAAGTCATGGTTTGTCAACAAGGAGGTCAAAATTACTCATCAACTGAACTCACTTTAGCTTCAAAAGAATTATCTTTCAACCTCTCATCCACCTCCACATCTTCAACCTTGACGCGACGAAACGGCGTCTTTTGCGGTTTCTCACCCTGACCCTTTCCCTAAAATTCATGAAAACTTTTTAAAGGGAAATTTTAGCGTCTGAAACTCCGCCCAAGACACGCGAGCAGTGCAGCCCAGCACATAAAAAATGGCTGGGAACATATTTAGTCGACCCCACCAGTTGTAAGAGAACAAAAATTACGAACCTTGTTAAAGTTAGACTTGAAAGAATCATCAGCATCTCCATTGGCCTCGGCCTCCTCCGTCTTTGCTTTCTTCACGGCTGGAGTCTCATCGTCATCCTCCTCATCGTCATCTTCGTCTGAAGATTCTTCCTTCTTTCCTGCAACTTTCTTCACGGGAGCAGCAGCTTTGACCTTTGGTGTTTCCTCTTCATCTGATGAGTCATCAGAAGAAGAGTCTTTCTTTGCTGCAGCCTTGGCAGCAGGTTTCGCAGGTGCCTTCGCTGGTGCTTTTGCAGCGGGTTTCTCTTCTTCGTCGGAAGAATCCTCGTCAGATGATGATTCTGCTTTCTTGGCCGCTGCAGCGGGGGCTGGCTTCTTGGCTGGTGGAACAACCTTGGCAGGAGCCTTAGCAGCGGGCTTCTCGTCTTCCGACGAATCCTCTTCTGAAGATGATTCGGCCTTTTTGGCAGCAGGGGTAGCAGGCTTCTTAGCCGGAGGAACGACCTTGGCTGGGGCCTTTGCTGCTGGCTTAGCATCTTCGTCCGAAGAATCGTCATCTGACGAAGACTCGGCCTTCTTGACTGGAACTGCAGGTTTCTTTGCAGCAGCTGCAGCTGGTTTAACTGGAGCCTTGGCTGGAGGGGCAGCTTTACCTTTTCCTTTGGAAGCTTCATCCTCCTCTGACGAGTCATCGTCGGATGATTCCTTCTTCTTGGCTGCTGGCTTCGCGGCGGGAACAGGTTTCGCAGGCGCTTTTGCAGCTGGTTTCGCAGGTGCTTCCTCCTCGGATGAGTCCTCATCTGAAGACTCATCTTGTTTCGCCTTCTTCGCACTACTGCCGTTGGTCATAGCCGCGGCGGATATCCTGCGCTTCATTGGTGCATTTCTAACAAAAACGATTTCACATTAGTACAATTGCAAATATAATTAATCAAATTGGTGGGAAAGACAAACAACTTACGTTTGATAGTGAGAAAATACATCCAAGAGTGTGGCAGATCCTTTGGGGAGATTTACCTGGAACAAAAGAGAATATCAGAAATACAATAAAGCATTGTGGATATGCTAATTATTTGCAATTTATCTGATTTATCATGTCTTGATTTAACATTATTATCATCCATATCACTGATTTAAGTCTGAACATTTCACTAAGATTTCCTGACAGTAATAAAGTAATACGTAATAGCTTGTCAATTGTCTTCAACGAGTTCAAACGTTAGTTCGCAAGAGAAAGAACTCCTCGAAGATACAAGTTATTTGATTTAGGCTATCCTGAGAATGCCATTCCCATCGACGAAATGCCACTGCGGTTATAGCCACAAACTACTACCTAACCTTATCCTAACCTTTATCTTACTACCTAACCTACAGCGAGCACTTATGCGGCGTACCTAAGTACGCCGCATAAGTGCTCGCTGCCTAACCTTAGGCCATCGACCATGAGCATCCCTCCCTCAATGTTATGTAACCGAAAAACCAGAGAATGTAACATACATAAAACCTCTGGGTGAGGAGGGGGATAAATTCATTTGATTGAAGTAAAATAATAAAATGAATGGGGAGTAAAAAAAAAAGTGAAAAAATAATAGTGTTGAACTTACGGGATTGACTTCTTTCTTGAAGGCATTTGCAACATTGCCTGCTTTCTGCTTCAAATACTCGTAGACGAGAGCTGCGACTCCTGGATCCTCCATTTGGCGATGATGCGGTGGTTACACACAAGTAATCGAATCAACTAATTGATTGTCAGAAATTAAATTGAAGAAATCGTTGTAAAGTCGGGAGTCCAAGAACCACTTCCTATTCCTTCTCGCTCTCAAATGTAAAAGACCAAAAACCCGCATGGACACACACACGCCTCGCTTGCTCTCTTTCCCACACATGTACGTACTTGACCCAAGTTATCCCGCGCGCCTCATGCAATCCACCCCGCACCCTCACAAAAGGAAATGGTGCGTCAGTGGATACGTTTTTACTTGTCATTCTTTCCGTTTCCAACAAATTGTTTAAGTTTTTTCGAAGGAACCCAATGATTACTTTGGTAAGTGAAATACCAAGTGTGCGGTTGAAATTCCAGAACAAATCTGTAACGCAAAAAAAAATCTCTTAGTAGAATCCCTCACGTCAGGGAATTCACTGATAATGAAAGGCTCGTAAAATATACCTTTTCAATAAAATAAAATAAACAACTTCACTTACTTTTCAAAGAATGTGAAGAAATTTTTTACAAATTCAAAACTCCGCACTCCCATGCTAGGTTTGGCTCGGAGCCTTCATTAAATTTCTACCTTTCCCAATAGCATTATTTTTGAAATTTACTCCGGAAAACTCATGTCAAAAAATTCTTCGATACGAAAAATGCGTTAATTTGGATTTTAGTTTAATTTCAGCGCCCGGAGGTTGCAAAAATGACAAATATTTTGCTCAGATGGGAAGTGACACATTTTTCATAAACCGTTTTCAGGTGCGGCGCAAATAAATTCTTCGTGTGCAGCGCACCATTACTGTTCATGTCTGTACCTGTTTCCTGTTTCCTTGGTTCTCCGCCCTTCACTTTTCTCCGTCGTTCCACTTTCAAAACCAGACGTGTTTGGACTTGTTCCCCCATTGAGTACGAGGCTAAAAAAGAGGAAACGAGAAGCGTGCTTAAGACGAGTGTGTTTTGGAAGTGTGTAATCTCGACCTCGTGTTTTTGGAATTTTTTTTATGATCATAAAAAACACGGCGGCATGCACGCCGGCGAAACCACGCTCCAAAAAAGAACTGAACGGAGGGTCCTCTATCAGGAATCTCAAGCACGAAAACATTAAATTCCTACCGCCAATTTTGTAAAGGTAAACAATGAAAATTCTTCCCGGTTTTAAGTTTTCTAAAAATCAAAACTGTCAACTTAATCCTCATTCCAGAATCCACAATCGACCGGATACAGAAATCTTAAGCGCTTCAGTCTCTGTGTCAACTACTTGACGTGGTGCAACGCTGCAAATCACTACTTCAATGTCTTCGTCACAACCATCACCGCAGTTTGAACGACTCAAGCAACACATGGCTCAAACGAGGCTAACTCACACTGAAGAATGGCTAATGGCCTGTTATGATTGGCTAACTGAATCCAATCCTTCGGTAAGTGTAGATTTTGTCTCAACAACATTAGTATGCCTAACTTTAGTTTTGTGTTTTGATTTCTTGTTCCCTAGAGTGCCATGACGGAAGCATTTATCCAAGAACAAGTCTATCTCCAGTGGCTGGATATGAATTTAGAAGATATGGAAAGCGCTTGTCTCCCACCGCAATTGGACCAAGAACGGCTAACCGTACTCCAAGGAATATATGCGTTGCAGGTGGGTTTGTGCATGTACCGTGAAAACTCCAGCAATGACTGTGTGCTGCTGCAAGCACTGTCTTGAGAGGGGTCGTCAGTATCTCTGGTTGGTTGACACATGCTTATTTGTGCTGTTTTAGTGTTTAGTTATTGTCATAGGTAAACTCCGTTCAGGACATTGGGGAATCATCCTACAGTCAATACAACAAGATAAAAAAGTTGGAGAATGAAAATACAAATGTACAAGCGACAGATAGCACAGAGTTCATTGCCTCCTGGCAACCTAAACCTCGGAGATGTCTGATGATGACGATGACTGATGGATCTCAAAAGGTGTATGGCCTAGAAGTCGAGTCTATAGCAGCGCTATCGTTGGGTATGACGCCAGGGTGTAAGGTATGACAATGCTAAATGGTGGAGAAAGTTTAAAATGACTGAGATGAGAATTTCGCAATTACAGGTTCTTATTTACGGCCCTGTCGATTGTAGGCGTGGTGTACTTCACCTGAAGCCGAAACACATGAAACCGCTTGGTGGGGAAGTGGAAACCTTTGTCATTCCAAATTCAGCCGAAAATATTCTATGCAAAATTCTGTATGTATTTTACTTAATTTTCATTTTCCGGTCACAGTGGATTCAATTTCTGATTCCTTTCATGACTTTGCAGGAAGAAGCCACTGTCGACGACCAGTCAGCCCCTGCCGCCTCCTCCAAATAACGCTCAGCCCCTACCACCTGCCCCAAATAACGGAAATCCTATACTACGGCCTGCGCCGAATAACGCACAGCCTCAGTCTCAGTCTCACGCCAATTCTACGTCATCATCATCAGTATGTTCATTTAACAGTCGAGCCACTCAACCAATTGGAACACAGTACCGACCCACCCAGTTACTACCAAACAATGCTCGGAATCATAATCATGTTCCCGGCAGTTCCGTTTTCGACGATGAGGGTGACGATTTCTTTATGGAGATTGATGAGGAGGCACTCCTAGCATCAACTGCTTCTTCCACCCAACGACCACCACCGCCACCAACCCCGATCACACAACCTTCAGTGACCCAACCTCCAAGTACTTCGAAACCATCGAAGCCAAACAGTGTCACGAAACCAGTAGCTAAATTACCCCCTCTAAAACGGAAACCTCAATCATCAGACTCAAATTCCGCTGCTGGCGGGTCTTCAAGTAGCACTGGAAATTCAGCATCTGATTCCAATGCAAAGGGGAGGAAGACAAGGGTACTGGGTCTCCTGAAGCGACAGCAGCCTGCCGCAGCAAGGACCCATTCCAACGGTGGCTTCAATTCAAGTGATGACGAACTGTTTCTGGTGGACGAGAGCAATTTGCGTCGAGAGCCCGAAAATGCCCGAGTTAGCAGAGTCGGAGCTGCCCTCACTGCTCCTGAGTTGATAACGCTTGATGATGAAGAGGAAGATGATAATACCCAGAGAGTGACGCAACCTCCGAAAACGGTGTCTACCCGTTGTAAAGTGATGCCAGCAGCTCCTTATCAATACATCAAACAAATCCATTCTGGACAATTCAAAGTGGGGCAGAATGTTCTGATCAAAGGAATCATTTCCACCCTCACTTCCAACATCCAAGTGGACAAGACGAGCGGAGAGTGGAAACTGAGTGTTAACATCAATGATGGGTCGGGGTTCCTGATTGCTCGGATTTCCCCACTGGTTAGTGAAATCACTGTCACTCCTTCCCACCCCATACGCTAATTTTTGTTTCTGGATTCCACAGGTGTTGGACAGGATAATTGGATTCTCACCCTCTCAAATGAAGCAAATCAAAGCCTCAAAGTCTGCTGTGGAGAGAGCCAAAGTGAACGAGGGGATGAAGAAGCTCACAAAGACTTTGGTCCACTTCAGTGGGATAATGCGGATCCAAATTTGCGCTGAAGAGAAACTAATCATTGAGATGCTGGTCATCACAAATGATCACGTCCATGCACTCGCTACAAGGACATCTCAGTTTGCTTCCTAACCCCAATCCCAGTCCAATGGTAAGCCACAACGTGTTCAAATTCCGAAACATTTATCTCGTTTTCGTTAAGTTTTTAATAAAATCTTTAGCCTCTCAAATAAATACGAAATAGGGATCTCTGCGATATCAAACGGATGAAAGGGAGGGTACGGAATCAATTTGGAGGTTTAGGGTCAAGTCCAGGAGGTCCGCGGAGTCTTGCCTTGAATCGTTCGACGGCATGCTTTCGCTCAGCAGTTGTACATCCTGGCATCCTTGCCCGGACGCTGAATTCCAAACTCTGAAAATATTAAATAGGTCAAATTAAGAGCGCAATTCGGCTGGGAGGTGTCGAAAGGTCACTCAAAATTCTCCTGTCATTTCCTCACTTTTGCCCAGAAATCAATCAAATTCAATCGGGAGCCAATTCGCTTATTGCGCAGCTAAATTCGAATCACGAGTTCCTCCCACAAGTTAAGTGCTTTAAGTCCCGAAAAATTACATTTCAGCTAATTATGTAAGATAGCCACTAAGGATTCCGTAAAAAGTGTGTTAAGCAATGGCGCATACAGTTTCAATTGTTCCGGATTTCCGGAGGAATCGCTCCCTGTATTTCCCCTAAAAGTGTCATGCGATGACAAAAAGCATTGCAAAACTCGAGTCAGTGGCAAACGGTGGACGTAAAGTCCTCAAACGAAGATTAAAGGGGGATCCCAAAATTAGACTAAATAGGGCACATGCAGGCCCTGACAATTTACACAGAATAGAGCGAGCTGAGAGAGTGAAGCGGATACACAAACCTGTTAGCCCCTGCCCCTACTGAAACGGAAGTTGGCCGACTTGTGCTGGACGTGTCCAGATTTCCTCTAACCTTAAAAGATATCAATGTTCCCAACTTATTCTCCAACTTCTCTACATTTCGCTCAACGGTCTTGTGGTAACCAATCACGCGTCGCTCGTAGAAGTCCCCCAGGCCACGAACACCGCCAAGGCCCAGCTCCGTCGTCACTCGGTCCATTGGATCCTGTCCAAACAGAATTCACCCAACTGGTTAAAACTTTATCCTTTTTCCGATTAAATCGATTAGGCCAACCGCCAACGTCACAAGAAATGGAGGAATGACATACGAGAAATCCGTGTGAGACTCCGGCAACTTCCTTTTCTACGACAGCTTTCAGCTTCGAAGCAAAATCTTCATAATAATTTCTGAGGATATCCGAAAGTAGTTCAACCACCGACAAGTTTGCTTCTAAAAATTTGATTCCAAGTTCATTCAATGCCAGGTGTGGGTTGTTTCAGCAAAGTGTTATATTCTTACGCGAGAATCCTGCGTGTGCTATGAAGTCACAGACACCCTGGTCCAGTGTATCTTTCAGCGAGTTTTTCTCGATTGGAACCGTAGGTACGAGGTCTTCCCCAAATGGTTCCCGAAGATAAAGCTTCATTTGCGGTCGCTCCCCAATGTTAACCAAGACACCTTCCGTTCTGAACAAATGAATCTTACGCTGAAAAAATGATAAACATCCCAAATTCACTAAATTAGAAGCAGCTTAGCATTTATTGGAGCATTTTTTATTAGTTACCTCAAGTTCTCTACCGTAAGCCAACAGTTCGATTGTGTGATCAAAAATTCCATCAGGTGGAGGAAACTCAATAGTTTCAGGATTCGAGTCTTGTAGGGACTGCGTGTAGCGATTGACGAGAACCATGGATGGATTTTGGAGAGAAGATTTCCTCATCGAAAGTACCACGGACTTCGGTTTTGGTTTCTTCTGAGTCGTCCTCGCTGTGGAAGCATTTGAGCAGTAGCAGTTTCCTTTTGCTGGAGACGACGAAGCCCCATTCTTCTGTTCTCCTCCAGTGGAACCAAACTGACTGAGGCGAGCCAATTCCCTAAGACTTGTATTCGGATTAACAGAGCTTGGCAAGGTCGTTGGACCCGCTTTGCACGAAGGTCGGGTTGTGTTTGTGTTGTGACGCTCTTTCTCTTGGATTTCCGACTGAATCGAACCACTACGCAAGGCGTAGGCGGCGGTGAGGAGAGCAAGCCTAGACAAACCACGTAAGCCAAATTTTGCAAAAGTAAGGATGGAATCCCTTTGATTTTAATTGACTTACCCGGATTCTGTAATAGTTCGATGAACTGTTGTAAATGTAAACTTCTCCTTGGTCCTTCGGCATTTGAACAAAGTCCCTGGACGGATTTTGCATTTCCTTGGCAGCACAAGAACTCGGTGTCGGGATTTGGAAGGTTTCTTCTTCGGAACTTGCTTCAACTGAGCTTTGGTAAGCATGGCGGGTTTCTTTTCAGCAGATTCTTCTGCGCTTGAAGGTGGGGCTGGTGGGAGCATTTTGGATGCCTTGTCAGGGTTCTCTCCAGCCTTGTCCTTTGGGTCAACCGCTTCGGTCACGATTTCTGACGAGGATTCTGAATTCCGTTCCGTCGGAGATTCTTCTGTAAAAACCAAAGTTTAAGTCTCAGCTTAAACACGTTAGATAAAAAGAAGAGCATTAAGATTCAATTGAGCATACTTTCAGAACATATTTCAGAAGGTGGGTACTGATTTCTAAGTTTTTTTCTGAACTTGAGCTGTGCATCTAGCTTATCCTTGGCACTTCCTCCACCTCGCGGTTTGAACATCCATGTTTTCTTTTTCAGCTTTACCGACGCGTCTAACCTTGTCACTGAGTCCAATATCTTGGATAAGCGCTGTGCCCTCTCAGGTTTCAATACTTCAGTATCTTTCGCCAACGTTTGGGTTTTCACAAAATTTCGTCGAGTCCTTTCAAGAACTTCCTTTGCAGATGGGAAACTGGACTCACTTCTACCTAACTTTAAGTCTTGGACCTTCAAGTGTAGATCCGGAAGTGATAGAACCTCGGGCCTTTGTTGAATAAGGGACTGTAAAATTCTGAGTTGAATTTCGGTATCGGTCTCCGAGGGCTTCACTGACTGGGGCTTGGATTCTTCCTGCAAAAGTGAGAGATGGAGCGGTTCAAGGATTTCCTGGAGTTGCTGTGTTCTGAGCGGATTTTTGGGAACGGGAGACGGTGTTTGAACTGATGTGGTCCTTCCTTGGATATTTACGACCACTTTCGGAAGTCTTTCGTGCATCAAGTGAACATCAAAGTTGGGATAAGACGAAGGCGCGTTAGAGTTCCTTCGAACCACTCCGGATGGACGCTCCCGTTCATTTCCAGCGTCACGATTCAGCAGTCCTTTCATTGATTCATGAGTATGCTGTGTATCCTGAAAGAAATAGTAACCGAATCAAGACAAGAAAAGGTTTCAGTTTCGACACAGAAAAGTCATGCATCACATTTGCATAGTTAGGAAGCTGGAGGTAGAGGCTGGACCCATCAGTATGTACATCTAACTGCCTTTATATCCTTACCCTCCTCTGACCTCCGATTCAATCAACTTGTTAAAACTGGTATTCTTAACTTCAAAATGGGAAAGTTAGTTTCCACTTACCATGATGCCGAGGAATCGTGATGAAATTTGAATTAAAAGTACCTGAATATGGCACTAGACTACAAGTGAATGACACTTACATAATTAACGTTTTCAATTAATTGAAAACATACCGGAAAAAACTAAATCACTCTAAAACAAATAAATTAAAACTAAAAACAAAACAAAAACTGTTCCTTTTAATTTACAAATCCAAACGGAGAGATTTGCCGCGTTTACTCGGTCGCGTCTTCATTTCTCTTTTCTACACTAACTAATCGCTGCTCATCCAATTCCAACGCAGTGTACAGCGATTACTTGCATCGGAAAGTAAAAACCGTAAAAACTAAAATGTTTTCTTCTAAGCCATGAAACATATTTACTAATCTACCAAACTAGTCTTGATGTAAATCAAAATAGATTTCAAATTTTTAAGCGACGAAAGGTAGCGTAATTCTACCGTAATCTTAAACATAAACCCAACGTTAATTAGTTCATAGTTAAGTTAGTCAAAAGATTTAGTTTGGTGGTGATGACTTATGAAATAGAAATCTATCAGCGAATGCTGGCGTATCACATTTGAGGGCTTCATAATCTTTGGTCCAGGAAATTGTAAGATTGAATTCCTTTGCAAATCCTTCATCTGAGAACTGTTGATTGAGTCGAGAGTAAAAGTTCTGGATATCGAAACTCTCTGACGGAATGAGCTGTGTGATGAGTTCTGGAAATTTCTGGAGCCACTTGAGGGAGAAGTAAAAGGAGAGGCTCCGTCCAGGGGTCGGTGAACCGAAAATTAAGTCCAAATCCGGCGTTTCGTCCAAGCCGTGGTCCAGAATCCGATTTTTGGTATTAGCGAGGGTCTCCGTAGAAGAAGACTCGGAATGCCATTGACGAGTCTTCTTGGATTTCTTTCTCTCCTTCTTTGGCCCAATTGGGATCGGATTCTTATTTATCTCGTACTTTTGGATGAGCTTCTCAAGGGCCTTGACCTCGTCACTTGTCTTTTTCGTCATCACAAGCTGACTGGATCCTATGTTTGTCACTTCGACGGACTTCGGTGGTGTCCCCTTCCCATCAACCCCTACGAAGTTGATACTTGGGGAAAAGTCAAATCCTCCCTTCTTTTGCTCTTCCAGCAATCGATCCAGTAGTTTTTCCAAAGATGATATTTTATCATTAAAATCTCCTTCAGTGAGCTTCAGTTCTGTCGTCTTAGCTGAAGCTGATGCCGCACAGGTCTGCTGACTGGAGGATTTGGTCAGCTGGAGAAAACTCTCCTTGTCTCTTTCACAATATGATGAGGAAGTTGTCACCGTCCCCGTGGTGTCATCATCGAAAGTCACTTGAAGATCCAGTCCATCCAGAATACTGGAGAAGATTGAGGTTGAAGGGGGTGGTTTGATTGTGATTTCTGGCTTCGTCGTGATCAACTGTGGGGAATCGTCCCCTGCTTGAACGCTGAACGAACCAACGCTTCCTTTTTCTATGCTTGTTGTTTCCGGTTCTGGAACGCTGGGTTCATCCGAAGGTAGAGGAGTCTTGCGCCTTTTCTTGATCTTCTCCTTTGCCCGCCCGTGGAACTTTGGGGAAGTCCGTAGCTCATCTACAGTTGCAACTTCTTCACGGAGCTCCTGCTCCGTCACGCCTGTGCAACAGTTGAGTGCAGAAGGATCGATGGGATGAGCTTCCGTGTTGAAAATGTAGCCTCCAGCGTACACTGTACACTCTCCCATTGGATTATGAATGACCGTGTAGTCATCTCCATCATTGTGGATAAAGTTGTTGGGGTCAAAGAGGAGGTAGAGGTACTTGACAGTCTCCGCCAAGAAAAAGGACTCCATCCGGTCTTC
>JAQIWD010000175.1:0-29913 GCA_034694825.1 Anurida granaria
AGCCAAATGGACATAAATAAAAGGAAGAGGTTGTGCAATCCCATTTTGCAATAAACTTTTTTGCAAACTGTTATTGGCAACTGGAACAGGCGGTGCCAATCTGGTTGTTCCCCTTCAACTCTTGGCACTTAATGTTGTGGAAGGTTGGGGTTTGGGATTTGCATCGTAGGCATCTAATTTCTCCAGCATAATTGTTTACTTCACACGACAAAGGGGAAACATTAACCAACTTTAATTAAACCCCAGAGGAGTCGACTGCGGTCAAGGCCAGCAGGCGATAGATAGACACGGATTGTCCATTGGAACAGCAACATTTTAACTCCCTCTGAGCATCATACTGTTACACAATAAAAATTGTTGGCAATGAGATTTAACCCAATGAAACAAAAACCCCAGAAACCTAATTTCCCACAATCTATTTCTATTCGCGATGAGTTAAGGCCAAAGGGTCAAATTTATTCTAACGCCCGTCGCCCCTTCTACCGCTGAGCATTCCAGAGGGAGTGGTAAAGCGAGGATCTCCGATTAATTAAATCTCCGTGTGACCCCTTGTCAACGACTCGACCTCCCTCAATCACTAAAATCTCGTCGGCATCCATGACGGTGGAGAGTCGATGGGCAATCCAGATTGACGTCCGGTCCCGGGACGCCTTCTTCAAGGCCTCCAGAATATTCTGGAAGGTCACAAAACAACATCAGTACGAAATTAAAACAAGATCTAAATCCTAGATTGGATGAGACATTTACAGCTTCTGTAATGGAATCGAGGGAAGATGTTGCTTCATCAAATACTAAAATTGGGGTTTGCTTGAGAACGGCTCGAGCGATTGCCACTCGCTGCTTCTCTCCCCCGGATAACTTGAGTCCCCGCTCTCCGACTGGGGTTTCATATCTCTTTGGCCATCGCTTAATCGCTTGGTGGAGGTCAGCCAGTTCGGCTGCTTTGTACACTTCCTCAAGCGGGGCATTAAGATTTCCATATTGGAGATTGTAGAGGATGCTGTCATGAAAGAGAACCGAGTCCTGTCAACATGAAAACAAGGCATGAGATCCAGGAAGCAGTCGCATCTCGCATGTCAAAATTATCCGAATGAAGATAACTCTGACAGTAGTGAGTTCCGTGTGTCCTTGGGTTTAACCTGTGGTACGACTGCAATTGACTTTCGTAGGGAGTCCAAATCAACATCCGAAATGTTTTTATCCCCGATTAGAACGCTTCCCTGTTGTGGCTCAAAAAATCGATAGAGGAGTCGAATTATGGTAGATTTCCTGGATAAATGAAAACAAAAACAGGTCAGGATTTCCCGGAGAGTGGTTGTTGAATCATGAAGTGATTCTCATGAATAGTTTAATTGAGCGTCGGAATTGAAGTACTTTTGTCTGCCTCGTTAAACCAGTCCCAGTCCCCGTGTTTTAAACCACAACAAGTTTTCCTTATCCCTAGTCCGTCATTTTACTGGACTCAAACAAACTGGTTCTAGCCTTCACTCCTTTTCATTACATCGCACAACGATTATTGCGATATGCGAATTCTACAATTATGCGAAAATTCCCACGTTGGGATATGGGACTGGTACGCTGACACTAAAACCAAATCGATAGCTATTCGCCTGTACTTTTCCACAATTCCAAAGCTCATAATGCGACTCATTTCTAGAAAAATGCCTATTAAATAAATAACAACTAACTACTTTGCTCCTATTATTCTTGGCCATTCTCCTTGAACCCTAATGGGGTGGTGTTTGCTGTTGTTTCATAAAAATAGATTCCAGATTCTATTTTCATGGTCATCATCACAATTTTAGTTCTTCGTGTCACGTTGCACGAACGCCACCACCACGGACCACTTTCTTTGTTATTCGACTATGTATGATTCATGAATTACAAATCTGCACCCTCTGGATGGCTGGCTATAGGCCTTGGAAAACTTGAAAAACCCAACCTACCCCAATACCTCGTCATTTTCGTTTGACCTTGGGTATGGGGGACAAAAACAAAAGCAAAGAAACATGCTTGTTTTCCATTTCATTTCCCTGGTTTTCCTACTTTATGAATCAACAGAATATCCTTACTCACCCAGAACCAGAACCACCAACAATGGCGACTTTCTTTCCAGGCTCAATTTTGAAGGACATCCCGTTGAGAATTGGGGCATTGGCGTTGTATCCAAAATAAACGTCCCTGAATTCAATGGATGCGTTCTCAGCTCTGCTAAGATTAAGAAAAGGGGCGTTGGTGGCAGACTGTAAAACAAGGGTCAGAGGTCAAGGAATGAAACTTATCAGCCAACTTATCTGTCAGCTCTCCACGATTTTTCAAGCTGTGTAAAATCTCACCTGAATTTTGGTCGGTACGGCTAATAGGGCAAACATTGTGGTCATGTCTATCATGGCCTGCCGAATTTCACGATAGACGGATCCCAGAAAATTTAAAGGCACGGAAAGTTGAAAAAGAAGGCCGTTCACCATCACTAAATCTCCAACAGTCATGTTACCTGTAAAAAAAAAAAAAAAAAAAAGACATGGACACGTTTGAACAAGTGTTCCTTTGCATTAAAAAAAATTGAGCGCTAGGTGCTACCTTTTGCAATTTCTTGCGCTGCCATAATCATGATTCCTGTAAGCGCCACGCTGAAAATTGCATTCTGTCCAAAATTGAGAGAAGCCAGGGAAGTGCTCGTCTTCAGAGATGCTTTCTCAAACTTTTGCAGGATTTCATCGTATCTGTCCGCTTCATATTTCTCATTGTTAAAGTATTTCACAGTTTCATAGTTTAGGAGGGAGTCGACAGCACGGTTTCCGGATTCATTCTCGGCCTTGTTCATTGCAACCCGAAACTTTGTCCTCCATTGTGTGATGGTAAGAGTGTAAAGGGCGTAGGTTGAAACGCAACCAACTGCCACTAACGCAAAATTCGTTCCAAATGAATAACCCTGTGCAACAAAATAGTTTTTGAAAGTAGTCGACAGCGGTTGTTGGTTGTCACCTTACCAAAACAATTGAAACGAGTCCAAGCTCAAGAAGAGTCGGGACAATATTGAACACCATTGCTGTGAGGACGAAATTGATACCACGGGATCCACGATCTATCGTCTAAAAGAGTACAAGAAAATATTAGCACAAGCGTGAAGTGCTGAATTATTCATTTAATGACTGACCTTTGACAATGCCCCGGTCTGTCGACTGAGGTGAAAGGACAAATCTAAATTGTGGAGGTGGAGAAAGACGTTTGTCGAAATTTTCCGAATACTTCGCTGAGCAACTCTGGCAAAAACGGCATTTCGCAACTCGTTGAACCCTGCTGAGCCGAGGCGTGCCAAACCGTCTAAAATTCATCACAAAATTAATAAGAATTCCAAATCTGTGGCGATTATTGTAGCTTACAGCCAACGAGAATAGCGAGTGAAAAAGTGGTAACGGTGGACGCGACATCAGTCAAATCGGCTGCAGCGGCGGGTGCCAAGTTATCCACGGCCATTTTGAACATCACCGGAACACAGACGTTGAGAACTTTGGCTCCTCCTAGTAACCCCAAAGCCACCAGCACTCGCTGTCGAATCTCTTTGTTATCCTACAAACAGCAATTGAAATCAGCGAATTAAAGAAATTAGGCAAATTAGGACCAGAAATGTGTGTGACTGACCTTAGGCCATATGTAGGTGAGCATGACCTTGACCATGTGACTTGAGGTAACATCTTGAGTGTTCTTGGGGAGTTTAATGCCCTCTCGAGCAAGGCTGGTACTTCCAGGATGAAAACAGGATCGCTGGGGCTGGACTAATTTTATCTGCAAATTGGAAAAGAGGATCGGTAAAACTAAAACGTCAATCACTGGAACACCTCCAGCAGTGTTTTCATGTAGGCTATCGCATTGGTTAGAAAAATATTCGTGGTTGAGATTGCAGCACTCGGAGGAAACTTTGCCAGTTGGTCAACTGAAGTTTCGTATTTCCCGAGTTCACTGGAGACAATTTCATGGGCAACTCTCCGGAACTGGGGGTTGTTATAGTCAATCTGGAAGTCGAATTGCTTGGAAAATTCGGGATTCCAGAGAGAAATCTGGATAAGGAGGCAAAGATTCGGTGATAATTCAGAAGGTAGTAAGCTCAGTTCTTGTGTCAAATTGTATTGCTCTACGACCTTCAATTTCCGCTTGTCTCGAATCATCTTCTGTAACCAAACATTTTCTTCGAAAAGAATATCCAATTCCAATGGGATGCAGTTGAATGGATTGGATTGGCTGGGAGTGAACCCATAATTGAGCCATAATTTGTGATTGGAATGATTCCCGTAACTAATGAAGATTTGCTCGAAAGGGGGAATGGATTGATGCGCTGATTGGATTACATAACACCGTGTCACCTTGTCAAAGAACGTTACCGTGTTCGGAGTAGGGGCGTGGTTGAAGAGGTCAAGGAACGGTGCAAGGGCCATTTCTCTTGCTCCTTCCTCGGGTTCGTAGAAAACCGTTCGAGTATGAACCGCTAGGTAGGCAAACTTGAATTCTTCAAATGAGATCCAGACTAAACTGTCATGGCTCATAAGATCTTGATACGCAGCGTTGATCCCTTGAACCAGTTCATCCAGAAACTGAGAAAGGACTTTTGGCAGTCCCTGAACTTGGTCAGGGGTCAAATAGAGTGGATGATCCAAGAAATTTGTTGGCAGCGTTTCCATGTACTCGATGAAACGAGAATCTTTCCCTTCCCGGACTTCTTGGACCACCAATAGTGTGAACAAGTTCACAAGGGACAAATTGCTTAAAATCTCCGACATCACGATACCCTCTAATCTTCCAAGAGCATCTTTTGGAGTAATCAGCAGTTTCTCCGGAATTCTTAGCAACGTTCTGCCGCCTCTCACTTTCTCCACTGTCCCAGTTCCACGGTATCTAAATTCACTACCTGGTGCAGGGAACAGGAATGCACCCACACCAGATACTGCAAATTGATCCGACTGTTTGGACAGCTTTTGAAGAAGGTTAATTAGAACTGGTGATGAGCTCAATGAAATAACTCGATTGCGGTTGGCCCTCGATCTTTTTCTCGATCTTCGCCTCCGTGTTCTCCCCATGGTTTTACTGGTGAGTTCAAAGTGCTCAGGACTAATCGTTGTTGCTCTGTTGAAGGATGGTGGAGACGCCGACTAATACCGATGTTGACTAAACTGGCAGCTTATTGAGGCTGACCTGCTGCTCCTTTTAGAAATTCTCAATTACACAGACCCCAATAACATTGTTATGATTTAACTAATTAGCGTGACACTAATCAACCCACCTGCTTTTTGGAACCCGTTAGATACTTTGTGAGGAGTCGAGTTGAGGCTTTCCGGTTAGGTGATGTATGGAGTGGACGTTTTGGAACGGAGCACCGGAGATGTGGGGCGTGATTAGAATGGATGCAATTTCGACCTGACCGGAGTGACAGAACCAATATGGAGGTCATACTCAATTAACAATTAATTCATTTAGAAAACTTTGCAAACTAATTGATTAATTGGTACTTTTTAGCAGAGCAGAACAGAATAAAACAGCTGTTTTTCCCGCACATTTTCACCTCGTGATCTTCTGGGCGTCTCTCCCTTAAAGCCACGAAAACTTTCATTTCCTTCTGATTTTCATGATTTTTAATCCGAATTGATAATCTTTTCTGACCTCTGTGACTTAAAAATCACTTTCACGTTCATCCTTTATTGTTTTACTAAAATGCTGTAACATTTTTTAACTAAATAATTAACAACCATTAAAATTTTAAGACTAAAATAAACAAGAAATTTTCCTCATAATTTACCCCATGTAATCATGAAATGGAATATTTATGTTTTCCATACAATATCGTGTAGCATCGGGTCGTGAGAGACGACAAACCCAATCGTTACAGCAATCTCTCCCTGGGCCATCTGCAATAATAATTTACGAATAATTACTAATGAAATCAAGCGTTGCATGCTTATTTACCTGGTGGTGGTCCACAAATTTTATACTGTCCAGAGCACTGGAAGGCAAAAATTAGGAATTAATCAATTAAAACTTCGTGTTGAATTCAAATACTGTTAAATTACAGTTCCAAAAAGTTCGCCCAAACCCAACCAATCCCAAATCCATCGACCTTGTCTCTCGGATTGTGGAGGAACTGCAAGGGTGGAGGTCACAAACAGTGTGAGAGCACAGAGGCAGAGAAAGCATCCCAGTGATAAACTGGTTACATTAAAAACAAAAATTGGATTATTTTAACATGGTTAGATTTTTTTATACAAATAAATCACACTTCCACTCACGAGAATTTATTGTAATTCATTTCCAGATGTGTCTGTGTGGTTTTCTAACAGAAAACTAGAACTCTCACTCTAAACTAATAAACGTATGCAGTAATCTGTCTCTTTCTTTTACAAAAGTTGAATCAGGACTGATCTTTCCCTGAGGTTAGAATGGGCTAAAAATCTTTTTAAGCACAGAAAGGTTACCTCATCTTTGATTTTGAAAATGACAAAGATATGGTCAAGGCTACGTTCTTGGAATAAAGGTTTCCAGAGGGTTCTTCATCTTCTTTCGCCACCATCCCCTTGTACATGAACATTTAAGTCCCTCATCCCAAATTCCATCCAAAGATCATCCTAATTCCTGGGAGGAAGATACCGTAGTGCTGGTCAAGGACACGTATTACCTTCAAGTTGAAAGGTTTTTAGGAAATCTCTGCCTTGCATTTGGTACTTTACCTCATTCACCCCATTACCAAACTGAGCATTTCTAACTAATTTACACAATTATCTAAGTTATTAGTAAAGCTAACTCGGATTTCAAGCAAGGATCTTGTGTAATATTCATGAACCATTTGAGTAACATCAGCATTGCATTTACGCCGCTGGAAGCGATTTAAAATGAACGCATAATGAAAATGACGTGTTGGGTAAAAGCTGAAAAGAAATCCATCGGTTCAGACATAAAAACTATTCATCCCATTTGGAGAGATTTGAACGCGTTTTTGGTTGACCGTGTGGTTAATCGATGAGCCAAAATTGAAGTGTCGCCTTCTTAACATTCCCTTCCGCTTACTCAAAATTTAGGCAGAATGTAGCTGGCAACTGAAATTTTCTGGAATTTTGATTTCATTTTATTTGTGTAAAATCAGACTATTGTCAACTCATGTTTGGGATCTCCGTACTTGTCGCGATGGTCGTAAAACACTTTCCGAAGTTCTTCCATGTATTTGGCATGAACATCATCAATTTCTTCTTGCGTTGGATTTGCCTTTTGTGTAGTTGGAATTGGAGCTCCAACTACATCGCCAAAAACAGCGAATGTTTAACAAATACCGGGAATGTCAGTGGTAGCGTCTTACCAATTGTTATGAAAGGTTTCCGAAGAGGAAGCGTGCCAAAAGACTACTGAAAGATCCCTCTTCCAAAGAACAGAACTGGGGCGTAGCCAGTTAAGGCCAGAAATTTCTTCTGGAATTGTCGTAACCGGGAACCTTCGGGGTTATCCACTTGCAATATCACTTCCGTCTCACCAAACGACAAAACCGGAACGAACTTAGCTCTGAAAGTGGACGGTAATTTTTAAAGATGAATAAGAAACAACGTCTGACAACGGCGGAATACGTCTGACCTAATTGAATTTACCTATTTTGGATAGCAACTTTTACAAAACCTTTTCTGGACTTCAAATGCAAGACAAGGGTGTTTGGATTGGAGTACATTGCTAAAACGCAGAAATTTTTAATTTAGAGCACAGGATGTGTGATTTTAACTTCAAACTTACCTTCTCTGGCTCCACCGACGACTACCAGTGCCCCGTTCCCACCACCTGGTTTACTGAGGAGGTAATTCATACTTTCCCTTGTAACCGAGCAAGTACCTGTGGAGAAAGTTAAAGAATTGGGCAGTGTCATGTTTGGAGTGAGTTTAAAAATACCAAAGCTCAGGACGTAATCCCGGAAGATTGGAAACCGGAAATTGGAAAGAAGGGTCAAGATGTGGAATTTGAGTCCTTGAAAGAGTGCTGATATTGGTGGCCTCAGTGCCAAAGTTCAGGAAGGCTCCGACAGAAGTGATCCCGTGTGGATGATATCCGAACAAATAATTCTTTGATGGGTCAAGCTCAGCCGTCTTGATGAGCTGCGCTGGGAAATAGTCCCGGAACTTTCACCATACTGCCAATCTCCGCATGAATTCAAACCTCAACACAAGAAGGAAGAACTACTGGTGAGCTCCAGTTCATAACGTAAAGTGAGAAGAAAGTTTACCAATTACCTTCGACCTCCTTGATTGGGCGTGTCCCTGTCATAAATGTACCATCCGAGGTTGCCCAGAACGTATAACCAGAAAAGCCAACGCGGGAAGAAAAAGCAGAGGAGAAAGTTAAAGGGAAGGAAGAACATTCCGAGGGTGTAGATAGCTGCTGCAGCCTAATGAATTAAAAGATCAATTAAGAATTTACGAGATCATCCGTCGCCATTTTGGACTTTCACTTACAGTTTCCAACCGGCGAGAGAGTGGAATGTTTAATGGAGCAAATTCCACACCTTTCCCTTTCCTTCAACCAAACAAAACCAGTGAATTAGACCTGCGAATACATTAAAAGTGAAAGTGGATGTCAAATGTTACCCCATTTGATTCATTGGTTTCTTCTTGTCTTTCTCCATTTTAAACTGAGAGTTGAATCCAACTTCAACCAAATGCAATTGGCGTCTGAATTGCGTTAGCTTTCAATTTTTGACAAGTCTGTCTGTTCTGGTGCTCCAATTCTAAAGTTAATTTTGGAAAGACTCAATCAACTTTGATTAGATGAAAATGTGGGACTTGGGTCTACTATTAAAATACTCCAGTTACCGGTAACTCAACACCAGTAATAATGTGACTAGCTACAAATTGGTTTTGTTGGTAGATTGGGAAACATTTGTTATCCAGTGAATAGTGATAAAAGCGTCAGCCCAGATGAAGTGCCGGAATATATTCATTGCCAACAACCAGGAACTCAACATGAACAATTCAGAAATAAGAAGCAAAAGAATACAAAAGTTCAAAGTTCACAAGGATGAGGTTACTTGAAGTTGACTCATATCTCATCTACACATTTATACCATGGAACAAATCATAAGCCTAACTCCCCAGATGAGGTTTCTTTAGGGATCGACTTGATGAAGATTCGACTATTCCCAAAGTTCAGAGTTCAACTTCGCTTTAGTCATAACATGAGGTGTTGATTTCGCAATAATGTTTGCCATTAAAAGTAGAGCGTTTTGTTAGCATTTTAATTTTAGAAGCCAGGCATAGGACATTTAGTAGAAAAGAAAATCTCCCTACGCAAGTCTCACGCCGCTTAAAAGAACTCATGAACTTATAGCTTTCAGGCGCCAAGCTCAGTAGATCGAGAAGAACGGCGAGAACGTGATTAGTGTAATTTCAGTTTCAGCGAAGCGAGTTAATTTTCAATTAAAAATGCGAGTTAGCATTGGTGCCGAAGAACCATCGAGTCCGAATCACAATTCGTTGCTGATTCTAAACAGTAATCCCACCAGTCCCACCCCGACGCCGCCACCGCCCCAAGTTGGATCACCAATCAGTTATCGGATGACCGAAAATGAATTTGGGTCAACATTTAAGCTCCTCCCACAGACCGGTCAGCTTAGGGAGCTCCAGACGATCATCCGTGACAGGTTTGACCAATCACGTAACGCTGACACCATGATTTATAAAATGGATGGAGTTGTATTTTTTAATCAACATAATTTCTTGTTCCTTAGGACTACTAGCCGTGGAGATTTCAAGTTCTATGCGGATAGACTGGTAAATATAGCTTCATTGTTTTCAGACTGTAAAATGAGCTTCACTTGACCCATTGCCATTACTTTATCTGGAAGGTCTTGAAGTATAAAGCCTTGGTAGAAAAGTATCGGAATTTCTGAATGCCTTGTAAATATTGCAGATCCGCCTGGTCATTGAGGAAAGTCTGAATCAGCTGCCATTTCGGCCTTGCAAAGTAACCACCCCCACTGGAGCTACATATGATGGGTTGAAATTTGAGAAGGGCAACTGTGGGGTCAGCATCGTTAGATCCGGAGAAGCTATGGAAAATGGTCAGTACATATCTGGACTTTTTACTTAATTCGTTGCAACTGGAAGTTACAAATTTTATCGAATTGACTTTCCAGGTCTCCGAGATTGCTGTCGTTCAATTCGGATTGGGAAGATCCTGGTCGAAAGTGACGCTGAGACTCATGAGGCGAAGATCGTTTATGCAAGATTCCCTGAAGACATCAAGCAGCGGAAAATTATCTTGATGTATCCAATCATGTCCTCTGGGAACACAGTCAACAAGGTACACACGAAAATATTAGAAAACTGAAGTAACATGCAGGCTTTTGTAAAAATCAAATGAAATTTCAGGCCGTCACGGTGCTCAAGGAACATCAAGTGCTGGAAGAGAATATTGTGCTAGCCAACTTATTTTGTACCCCACATGCTGTCCGATCGGTCCTCTCCGCATTTCCAAACGTAAGTGTGCTTGATTGGTTTCCAGGGCCTAACAAGTTCCAGCACCCATTGCCATTAATCGATTGTCACCATTTTCCAGATCAAGATTTTGACCTCCGAGGTTCATCCCGTTGCTCCAAATCACTTTGGCCAGAAATACTTTGGGACTGATTAGGAATGGGACGAAGATTGTGAAAATGAATATTCAAGTCGAATCTCAAGAGAACAATCAATTTGACTATGCAAATACTCAAATAAATCGGGCAGCGTTAGTTAACGTCATTTTACTTGAAATTTAGACAAATGTTAGATCCACATTTGGATTTGGTGCATACTTGTCGCGATTGCTATAAAATAATTTCGATAGGGCCTGGACGTATTTGGAATGGAGGACGTCAATGTCCTCTTGACTAGGAGAAGCGGTTTGCTCGACATGGATTGGTTCACCAACTGGAACAATTTCACGTTAATCATCCTGCTGGATTGAATGTCTTAGTTTAATTCTTGCTTACCAACGGTGGTGATTGGGATTTGATTAGGAAGGATATTCGTGAGAAGCACCAACGGTCCTCCTGTCAGCGTCAAGATTTTATTTTGGAGCATCCGGAGTAGGGACCCTTCGGGATTCCTCACTTGATCAAAAATGTCAGTTTCTCCAAAAGTAAATACGGGGACGAGGGAAGCACCGTTACGGAGAGCAACTTTGATGAATCCCTTTCGGTTTTTCAGGTGGAGGACGTAGGAATTCGGATGCGCATCAAGAGCTGCCAAATCACAATTTTCTCTTAGCGCTTCAATTTGTAAACTATGGAGACAGAAGCTTTCGTTACCTTCGGGAGCCCCACCAGGAAACAAAACGGCGACCCGGCCACCGCCTTTCTTGCTCAACAAGTAATTCATACTCGCCTTGGTCGCTGAACAAATACCTGGAAAAATAACAAAATTACACATTTCTCCAGATCACTCCAGTTGTTCTTTCCGAACTGGAAAAGCGCTGTTCTAAAAGCTGGGAGCTTACCTCCAAGCATCAAGTATTCACGATGAACTGGAACCAGACAATGAGGCTCCAGCGTTAGCAAACTCATCTCGTGATCTGGAAATACTTGTCCTACATTTCGTCCCTCCGTTCCAAAGCTCCCAAAAACACCTTCACAGACAAAGCACTTGAAGCATCGGTTCATTGATTAATAATTTTTTGACCTCACTGACCTACGCAGAAAATCCCATGAGGATGGGCACAGAAGAGATAATTCTTGGAAGAATCCAAATGTGTGGTTTTAATTAATCTCATGGAAAAGTAATCGCAGAATTTGGTCCAGATTCCTAAGCTTCTCACGTAGGCTGACCTGGAAAATGGAAAAGCGTCCAATCTGATCAAATCTTTTGGGAAGAATTCAACGCATCTTTCCTGTTTTTTTTTGATCGATCAAATGATAATCATGAGATCTTACCTTCTCCCCCCACGATTGCATGTGTGTCGATCGTAAAACAACCAGACCAGGTAGAGCAGTGGGATAAATCCATAATTCGTACAGAAGATCACATAGATTGACAATAGGCCAGAAAATACCACCAGGAACAGTGGACCAACCCAGAGGAGAACTACCAACTGTCAAGAATTTCAAAACAGGATTTTGCAAATGCTGCAATTCAATTGGAATTTACGAAATGCTATAAATCAAGCCTTCCTTACCTTTTCCAGAAATCGTGGCTTACAATTTGGTTCCGACTCCTCCGAATCCATTCCTCGATGTGCTCCTTCCTAAGTCCCACCAACCCACAATCGATATTTCCTCAAGGACAAGGGCAAAATGAAATTTTCGTGGTTATTATTAGGTAGATTTACGACGGAGTCAGTAAGGGTGACCTCAGTGGAGTGACATATAATTCAAAGATTTTGACAAGTTTACACCTACGGGGAGATGCTAAATCTTGATTGGATGTATTCCTCGTCTAATTATGACATTCTCAGGCTTGTTTTCCACGAGATCCCAAGCCCATCTGCCCCGCAAAACTAGAGTGCTTCAATAAACTGGAAATTTTGATGAAATGGACGATATTTTGGAGCCAATTGAGGTTCGGATTATTACTAAACAGGAAAACAATGGAAGAAATTCATGAATTTTCCAAATAATTACAGGGTTTCATTTGGACCCAAGCCCGATTGAGGCTACTATGGTGTCACAAGCAGGAAGTGGAATATTAATTAAATGACGCAATTAACTATTGGTTCATGCCCAGCCCATTTCGCGTAAATTGCCCTTTGCTATTAAATGATCCAGAGCCAGCAGCGTCATTTGACCTTTAGATCCATGCGTCATCCGGAAAATCTAATTATCGGGTTGACATTTGTACAATAACTCCTAATAATGAGTCGATTTTTGATATAATATTATTTATTGATGCATTTTTTATGGTTTGGCTGACAGAACGACGACGTGCCTCTTTTATTCCTGGAAATCCCAATTACAATTATGAGGGACGCTTAAAGAATTGAGCAGTCAGCGACTCATGAACCCTCCACGTTCATTCCCTTGAAGTATTTTCACACATTTTAAAACATAAATGTTAGGACTACAATTTGGATTTATATTGCAAGAATAATGACGTAATATTACCCTGCCTCCTTCACACAGTACTTTCAGGAATAAATTGACGCGGACCGCCCGCCCGTTGTAAGGCAATCTTGTCTTGGATTAAGTAAACAAACAATGAAAGCAAAAAGACGTAACGTAACACGTAAGGCTCAGCAGGTAATGGTTATGGACTCATTCGTTGAAATTATATGTATAATTTCATTGACTCATTTTAAATCTAATGGATAGCTTATTCTATATATATAATTCTTATTCTATATACCTTGAATGGATAGTAACTCTTCACAACTGTGAGCGAAAGAACAATGGCCGCAACTTATAAAATTCTTGACCTTAGAAAAATTAACAGAAATCCGAGACAGCGCATGTTCGTATGCAATTAATCCAAAGGATATGAACGCTTTCCGCCCGCCAGCACCCCGTTTCCCGTCGTCCCAGAAGACCCACCACCATCGCTTTCAGTATTTGATCCACTATCGCTGCCAGTGTTTGAAGTTGAGTCGGAACCCTCTTTATTCCTAAAAATGAATCATCGTAAACGTATGCCTGATAATTGTTTATCAACTTCTTAGGTCAATGAACCCCCTTACGCTGTTTCCAGCGCTGACAGACCAAAACCTACATCCAAATAAGTCATTGAAATGAACTTACAGCTTTCCCTTCATCTCCATCAGAAGTGTAGCAATATTCGTAACGTCAGCTGAGTTAGATGGATGAATGGTAACTTCTCGGTGCGACACTGGATTCACTTCCCAACCAAAAGTGAAGCTCGTATCGTCTTGATGAAGAATTTGACTGAATTGAGTCACCAAAAAATAGACCCCACGGTCTTCTGCACCAGCGGAGGCAATATGGAAGTACCCCTTCGTCTAAGAATTTGGAGAGAGTTAAATAATTAATTTTGAATCCCTGTCTCAAGTATTTTTAACGGAAGATTAAATTTAATACTTACTTTATGAATCTGCATGTCCATTTGCGTAATTCTCTCGACCGGCAATGCAGAACCCGGGTTAATAATTACTTTTTGGAGAGTAAACACGACAACTGGTTCCGACATCTTCTTTCTATGTTTAATTCGAACAGATCTGGCTTCCGTCAAGAAGATGAATGATTCGTATGCCGGCTTTGGAACTCCAAAAACCATGCTTTCGCTTTCCATTTTAGAACGAATGGTTAGATCGGAAGTTATCGTTAATTCAAATTGACAATTCAAACTGAGATTCATTGATTGATTGGATTTTGTCTTTTCCCCGCCTCCTCCAACTGAGGTGGCGAATATGGGAAATACCGAGACTTTTCTGAAAGTTTTAGACAATACCTACGCTACAATCCGTAATCTTATATAATTTATTGATGCATTTTTAATGGCTTGGCTGACAGAACGACGAAGTGCCTCTTATCCTGGAAATCCCAATTACAATTATTGAGGGACCCTTTAATAATTGAGCACTCAGCGGCTCATGAACCCACAAAGTTCACTCCATTCAAGTATTTTCCATAAACATAAAAGTTAGGATTACAATTTGGATTTATAGATTTTGGAATCATAAAAACATTGTAAATTAATTGGCAGTTAATAGTTGGAAGAGAGGGATGTTAAGTCTAATTTTTGCATTGCAAGATTCATGAAACCAAATAAAGGTGCTTACAATATCATAAACAAACAACAAAAGGATGAGCAATTAAGGTCAATTGAAGGACATACCCACCCTCTTAATGCCTCCTTCACACAGTAGTTTCTGGAATAAATGGACGAGGACGTGACTGACAAGCTAAGCTACCCTCGTTCATTTTAAGGCAATTTGAATTTTGTTTGGTTGAATTGGCTAAGTTGGTATGCTATGAATTTTCTGTTGTATTGTCTTCCAGGCTAAAGCGGTGAGAGCTAGGCTTGAATTAGTTTAAATATTAACTAAACAATGAAAGCAAAAGGACTTAAAGGTAGCAGGTAATGGTTAATGGACTCATTCGTTGAAATTCTATCAATAATTTCGTTGACTCAATTTAAATCTAATGAATAATAACTTTTCACAACTGTGAGCAAAAGAACAATGACTGCAAATTATACCACTGGAATCATACCTTGGAAAAATTAACTGGGATCGGGGACAGCGCATGGACGTTAATCAAATGAATCAGAGGATGGATTTTTAAAACAAAGACACTGGATATGAAATTAATGGTTTTCAGACGCATTTTTGAAGATTAATTTAAGGTTGATGGGGAAAGGGCCACTTAGCTTAATCATCCTTATCTTCTGATTTGCCAATTGCAGGTGGCCCAACAGACTCATCTCCAGCGTCATCAGCTTCTGATTGTTCTGGAACTGGATAGTGCTCGGTGGCGGATGATTCCGTAACTGCAGCAGGAGTCGCAGAACTTGAAACTTCTGAGTCGGCAACGGGCTCGTGACTTTGGTCGGATACGGCGATGGATTCTGTGATTAACGTCGATTGGATCTGGGAAACACTTTTCTCATCGGTGACGGCAGCGGCCTTCTTCGCTTCAGCTTCCGCAGAACCTTCTCTGGATGCACTACCATTATGAGCTCCGTTTGTAAATTGTCTCTCAACCTTTTCCGTATGGAGAAAGTCTTCCAGGACGTCATTCTCATTTGCCATGTCAAAGTCGTCGTAATCCTGGAATTAGAAGGCAAAGAATGTCAATCACTCGTCAAGAAAATATAAAAATTGCATTGAACGTGAATCGGGTAAACTTACACCACAGTAGACCTCTTCATTGAAGATTTGTGGACTTAGGATAGACTTCGAATCGCCTCGGGGCTTTGCATTTTTCATCATGAACTCCTTGTCACTTTCTTTACCAGCCTCCGTAATATCAATTGCCTCATAAGGAATCAGTTTACTCTCCAGGATCATCATTACACGCTGCTGGTGCTTCTTCACCTGTAATTTTCAACATTTCAAGTCATAAACATTTCAACAACCTGTACCAGATCACGAGAAAATACTTAACCATTTTGTAAATAAACATTTGGAAATCCACATTTACCAATTATAAAATCTGCTTACCTCTTTATGTCCAGAGATTTCAGCGTAGTAGACTTTGACACCCATTTTCATTAAATCTGTATAAATTCTGGTATCACGTTCAAGAGTAGTGGAAGGTATAATAGAGGTTGCAGCTGGACAGGGCTGGAACGAACTGGTTACGGCGATGCTTCCTGGAACCAGACAAGGAATTGGGTGGGAGACGTATTAGGAAAAATGCGACGCTTCAATTTCCTGTTAACACTTACACTTGATGACAAATCCTGTGGTTGTATTTGGTATGAATTGAATGAATCAAGATAAAGAGAATAATTCCTGGTTCCTGTTGTTTGTTCTTCTTGGCTAACTTTCGTTGCCAATTTTTTGCCGATGCGGACTACTACACAAACACAAGCGTGTGTGGTGGTGGTGGACTGTGCACTGTGCAGATTTATGCTCTGCTGTCTGCCCTTGTAATCTTATCAAATCAGCAGGAAAAGGATTAGCAAAAGTTCAATTTTGCAATGCAAAAAGTTCATCTTCGCCCCTAGGGGAGGATGGTGTGCCAGAAAAATATTCCCATGATTCAGGGACTGGTACGTGGAAAAGGGAAGGGACTTTTGAGATGGGAAATACAATGAAAGGGAAAACAGAAATCAAGTGGAAAGGGAAAGGAAAACAAGAGATTAAGATAAAACTTTCCAGGGTTGAAAACACATTTCCTAAATATAAATATTAAATTAATCAAACATTAAATGTTTAAATAATTTAAAATTTATATTAGGGTATAAGCAAAAATCATATACAAACGGTACAGAAAATTGGATAAAACAGGCATTTGAGTGAAATTTATTTAAAGGTGATTACCGAAACCGAAGGCGAGGTCGTAAAATTTACTTGAATTTTCCTTTATGAAGAACAACTAGAAAAAAAAAAAATTAAACGGTAGTAGTGGTGAAAAATTTCATGAAAATAATAAATCGCTCATATTTATGGAATCAATATTTTTTTGGCCATCAAAACTGGAAATTTGGAATTACATCTAGACGGGTTAACGAGAATATGCGATTGTGGCCGTAGTTTAACCCTTTCACTACTGTGGTATCGGTCTCTCCGTAGCTAATTGCCATAAATTTTTTAAATCCTACAATGTTTTAAATCTTGGGCGGATGAGGGTGAGGTCCAGGAATTTAAAAAAATTATGGTAACTAAGCAAAGGAGAGACCGGTATATTTCATGGTACATTTAACAATTGAATGGCCAAAATTGCAATTTCGATGACCCAGACAACGACAGCCAAATTTATTTTACCTAATGCGATCTACTGTGCTTAAATTGCAGAAATTAGTCGAAGGTTTAAGCTTTCGCATTCATTAAATAATACAATAGAACTCTGCGTATCCTTATAAGGTATTCCCTTGTTAACTCCTTTTTAAACTCAATTTAAGTTAAGATTATTTTCAATTTAGAAAATTGACAATTTAAGATCATTCCATCTTCATTTACAGGTGGTTTGCAACCCTGTTTCAGTTCTTCAATTTACCTCCACACGTGGTTTCAATTTCCCACAATACAAATTCAATTCAATTTTCAATTTATCTTATTTCCTGAACAAAAGGAAAAGTAATTCATTTCTAGGTGTGTTTTTGGTGTCAATTGAATTAAAAGTGACACATTATTTTACTTGAGTTCCACAACCTCTGCCTAGTTCGACAGCGACTTACCCACCGCGCGAGACGAAAGAAAGGAAGGTTCACTGACCTTTGTGTTTGTGAGGTGAGTAATTTGATGGATCAGCTGCTTATTGTTGTTCCTTTGTGAGGGTTCAAAAGATAAACAATGCCAAGGTTGACAGAGAATAAGGAATTCGGTTGCTTGTCCTCGCCATCGACTGGGTTAATTCGATAGTAATGAATTCATTCATATATAACTGTGTTGCTTTTTAGATAATTTGGGAGATGTCAAGCAGTGGTTCATCAGAAGCTCGTTTGATTGGCGGAAGGGAGGAGCCTTCGAAAGAGAGGTGGATGGAAAAAATTAATTCAGTTCAAATCCCGAGAGCAGAAGTAAACAAATTAATTATGAACTACTTGGTCACGGAAGGATTCAAGGACGCCGCGGAAAAGTTTCAGGTCAGTTCAAAATTCCGTGAGGTTAAGTATTCTGTACAGCAGTGGAGGAAGGTCAAAGATTTTTTAACCCTCCCCCCCCTAACCTAACCCCCCAAACGGAACTGACTGAGCTCTTGCTTTCTTGCTTTCTAGGTCGAATCTGGGACCGAACCAGGGATCGATTTAGAAACGCTAGATCAGAGGATCCAAATACTAGAATCCATAAAGGACGGACACATTCAGACGGCTGTGGAAATGATAAACTCTTACCAGCCAGATCTACTTGATGACAACAGATACTTATTTTTCCACCTCCAGCAGCAACACCTCATTGAGCTAATTCGAAACAAGAATATAGATGATGCACTAAAGTTTGCTCAAGAAAACCTCTCCGACCAAGGTGTTGAGAATTCTGCTGTTTTGGAAGAACTCGAAAGGTCAGTTGTTCTCTGGACTGTTCCGGGAACGTCTGCTTTTTTATTCAACTAACTCATTAGCTTAATTCACATTTTGTCTTTCTTGTAGAACATTGGCGCTTCTAGCATTTGAGGATCCAGCGACCTCTCCATTCGGTGACCTCCTCCTTCAGGCCCATCGTCAGAAAGTGGCTAGTGAGCTCAACCTAGGTAATTTTTACCGCATTGTTACACGCGAGACGCGACGTTACAAATTCTTGTTGAAAATGTGAACACTGTTACGTACAAACCTGTGCAAATTCCAAAAAAATTGACTCAAAAATTTGGTCATTGCTAATTTGGCTTATCTTATTGCAGCATTTCTTGGAGCCGAGAACTCAGATTCCTCCGTTTCCAAATTGGCCTATCTTCTGAAATTCATTCTATGGGCCCAGGAAGAGTTGGATAAGCGGAAAGTTCGGTATCCGAAAATGTCCGACCTCACAACGGCCAGCATTGACGATTCCAAATAGGAATCAAACCAAAGGACGCCCGAAGCCGTAGAAGTGGTGGATGATAATTTAGGGTTAATACTTTGGCGTATTAAGACGCAAACGCTGCTGGACCACAAGCGTCAGTTTTTCTTTATAGCGCATTGGATGTAATTAACTTAAGTTTAGCTCGAGATAGTAAAACCGCCGTGCAATGATAATTTTAATATTTAGTATTAAACTAATTACGGTTGTTCAAGATCTTCCGTCTGTACGATACATCTTAATTTCCGACAGAAATTCTAAACTGATTTTTTGCCCCCATGGGGCTGCGGCTTACGAGTAAAAAACAAGGGAAACTCACAAACATCTGTTTATCATCTGTAAACCTCTTTTTTCTAGAGCTCGGGAAGATCTTCCGTCCGATTTTCCACTTTTTGCTTTCACTTTTTATGAATCACTTGACGAAAATCAGGCAAACGCCCCTATTTGTTCATCAATTTCTAGTCACTTGTGCCAAAGGGAAGAATTTCTCCAGTAGTTGTCTGCATTCTGTGTCATTTCCATTATTTTCAAGCAGTTTCTTATTTTTTCGTTCCTTTAGTCACAAAATGGCAAGTTCAGCTCCTGGAACTCCGAACGCCGGCGCTAGCGCTGGGTCACCAAAGAAGGATCATTCTGACAGCTACATCCTAGTTGACATCGGAGCAAATTTGACCAACAAGAAGTTCTCAAGAGATATTGACACGGTACTGACACGAGCCCGGGAGGTTGGTGTCCAGAAAATAATGGTCACAGGCTCAAACATCAGCGTCAGTAAAGAAGCGCTTCGCTTGACCCGACTTTTCCCTGATGTGCTCTACTCGACTGCAGGTACGCTAGTGAATTAATTAAGGAATTTGGAGTTGCATCTTTATCATTGGGATTTTTCTAAATTTTGGGTTTGGTTTCTATCCACAGGTATCCATCCACATGATGCGAAGCTCTGGGACGAAGAATCGGAAGCGGAAATTAGATCCTTGTGTTCAAACGTCGAATGTGTCGCCATTGGGGAATGTGGGCTCGACTTTAATCGAAACTTTTCCCCACCGAACGTCCAATTAGAAGTATTTGAGAAGCAAGTACAAATTGCATGTGAGCTGAAGAAACCGCTCTTCGTTCATGAGAGAGAAGGTCATTCCGAGATGGTTGCCATTTTGTCCAAGTATAAAGAAACGCTTCCGCCCACAGTTATCCATTGCTTCACTGGAACAGTGGATCAAGCCAAGACTTACCTCAATATGGGACTTTATATAGGTCTCACAGGTAATGATCGGACTATTTTTGGTATCGGAACGATCTTGGAAAATAAAACTTAATCGTTACGTTACTGCAGGTTACATTTGGAAAGACAAAAGTGAGAATGGCGTTCGGAGGATGCTGAGCGACAATATTCTACCACTTGACAGACTTTTACTAGAAACCGATGCTCCCTTCATGTATCCTAATACACGATCCGCAAAGTTGACTGCAGAAGTAAAACAGAATCTGACCCCGAGGTAACCAACACACCATCTCTTATAAAAATTCCAGTGTTTCGGCCCATTTTGAAAATGTGCTTCTCTTGTGCAGGGCGATGAATCATTTGAACCGCCATTGCTCCTTTCAACGGAATGAACCCTGCTCTCTGGCAGCGACTCTAGAAATGATTGCAGCCCTCATGGGTAAGCCTCCAGAAGAAGTCGCACTGGCAACGACGTACAACGCCGTGAAGCTCTTCGGATTGACGTCCAGCTAAAACTCTTCGCTTCCTTTTCAGCTATATTAGCAGATGATTGTGCCTTAAGCTAGAGTCTGAATTGTGATTTTACGAAATTAAATCACCATTCACACCAATCAGTTACCAAATTGTGCACATCGATTTTTGTAAACTGACAATTTTACGCAGAAAATTTTGAAGACGCTCAGCGTGAAGTCACCTGAATATTTTTTTTTATTTACTAAAACGTGTTCGGTAACGCTGGACAGGTTTGTTGGGCCGGAACAGGTTTATTTAAATTGTTGCTAAAGGTACATCGTTTTAAAGAATTTCGCACCCCGCACCCGAACTTGATGGCGGCTGGTATGGGTACGACTGGGGCAAATATTGCATTCGTAAGGGCAAAGGAATTGACCCACTGAATTCCCACAGCTTTTGTACTCATGCCTTCCCTGTTTAGTGCAAGCATCATCACCCTGCCCTCCATTCCTGTCGCAACTGTCCCGGTACCACTGGCAGCATGACTCTTCATTGTACTGGTTCCCCGAGCAGTACCGAATTCGGCATGCCGAGTTGCAACTGGTTACCAAGTCATAATGGGCCTTGTGTGTGGTACAGAGATTCACCAGAGCACTCAGACAGGCCTGGTTTGATCCATCCACTTTGCATTCTGAATCTAATCAGCAGGATCAACAAGATTCATTCGTATTAAGTGGATCCTATTGCCCATCCCCCCAAAGGTCAAATTTAGGTCAATTAGATTTAGCTTACTTGTTAACTTTGGCAGAAACAGCGAGAGCATGAGCAATGACACGTAGCTTTTGATCTCCAACAACAAGCGCGTCATCGCTGACGCTGCGCTACGCCGCAGATAGTGCAAATTTGCAATTTATCGAGAAAAAAATTGCACTAGATAAAAAACGTTGGTCGCGATTGAAAAATATTGGAGAGAGGCTTATGATAGAAAGTGAGAGGTGTGGACGCTTTAGATTTGAAGAATGATAATGAAAACTCTTAATATTTAATTGAATAGAAAGAATAAGCTTAGCACATTAATTGAAGTTTATAATTTAATGATGTGACTACGTGAAATATGAAAGTTCTCAACTGCAATTGGTTTATTAAAACTCCGTGAAGTCATTAGGGGCACCCTTTCACTGATGTTTTTCTTGGAACTTCCTCATAAAGTCAACAAGGCGCTGAGTATGTTCTGGAAGAACAGCGTTGTAAATGGAGGCTCGGATTCCACCGACGGAGCGATGGCCCTTGAGCCCAAGGAGTCCCAATGCCTTGGCACCCTTGACAAAGTCATTCTCCAAGGTCTCGTCATTCTTGATCCGGAAGACCACGTTCATTCGGCTCCGGCAGTCCTTCTCCACGGTATTCGTGTAGAATCCGTCGGAATTGTCAATGGTGCTGTAGAGGAGGTTGGCCTTCTTGATTGCTCGTTTCTCCATCTCCTCAACGCCGCCATTTCTTTCGATCCAATCAAAGACGAGGCTCATGGAGTAGATTCTGGAAAGTATGCAAAATTTCCAGAGATTAGGACTTGTGCCGACTGGAGTCAGTTAGTCTGGAGGAATTCCAGTATTCTTACGCAAAAGAAGGGGGCGTGTTGTAAAGTGAATTGTCCTTGGCAATAACGGCAAAGTCAAACACGGTCGGGGTGTAACTCAATGAGTTTCCCATCAGATCTTCACGAATGATAACAATGGTGACCCCAGAAGGGCCAATGTTCTTTTGAGCTCCTGCGAAGATTACACCAAACTAGAATTGAGAAAAAATTCATTACGTTAAAATTCAAACGCCTAAAGCGTTCCAAAAATTTGAGCGCTATGAACGGACGCCGACATACCTTTGAGACATCAATGGGCCTGGAGAAAATGTTTGATGACATGTCAGCGACGAGTACGCCGTTGGTTTCTGGGATTTCATGGAATTCGACCCCATCGACGGTTTCATTGGCACAGCAATAGACGTAGGCAGCCTCTGGATCCATCTTCCAGGCTCCTTGCTCCGGGATTTTTCCATACTTGTCCATCTTTGGGTAAACTTGATTGATTTTGCCATGTTTCTGGGCTTCCTTGGCAGCTTTTGCAGACCACGAGCCAGTGACAATGTAATCAGCCTTGCCAGTTTTTCCAATGAGGTTCATGGGGATGGCAGAGAACATGCCAGTCCCGCCGCCTTGCATGAAGAGAACTTTGTAGTTGTCTGGGATATTCCTATTGGTAAACCATAAAAAGAGGACTGATAAGAATTGTAATGACGCAAGAAAGCCCTGACCCTTTGAACCCAGGGTAAAGTCGAGAGGGAAAATTAAGCTCAACGCTGGACACGCGCTGCAAACATGTCCAGCGCGTGTCCAGCGCGTTGATCTTGCAAAATTAGGAACATGCGGAAGGGCGGAAATAGAAACTTACAACAAATCCTTGGCTTTCTGGATCGTGGCATTGTTGACGGCCATGAATTCGGGAGACCTGTGACTGATTTCCAAGATGCTTTGATGAGTTCCAGCAAAGTCCAACATTTCAGACTGGACTGTACGGAGGACCTGGAAATTTGTTGAGAAGGACACATTTTAGGATGCTGGGGAAGTATCTGGAGTTCAAGATCCCAGATGCTTCTTTAGTGAAGTGCTCGACGCCGAACGGAATCAAAAAACTAAAAGACTTATAAAATTCTTACCTCTTTGGGGAGTTTTGCTGGTCCTGCGCCAAATAAAATGAAATCTTCCTTTTCAGTTACGGTTTTCTGGATCATCTGACCTTCCTTTTCGCTAACGTATTCGGATTTCTTATGGACATGTTCGCTTTGTGGGATAATTTCTGCGGTGAGAGTCATGATGACTGATTTAGGTTCCTCGAATTGCGGAAACAAATTGTGCGTGATTCTCGAGTCTTCAGAAGCTACTGCAACTGGAAAGGACCGACTGAAGACCTTTCTGATGCTTTTATTTACTAAATCCTCAGCAAAGAGTTGCGGAATAGTATCAGTGGACGTGGACATTGGGCTTGGGACAAGAGGAGTAGGGGGTTGGGCTGATTAGATTAACTTGGGTAACCCCAGAATCAAAGGGCATGGACATGGGACACGACGCAGTGGTCTGATCCAGAAATGCCTGAACGTCATTGGCTAGAAGAAGATGACATGGAAGAATCTTTTGCTTAGAGTTCACGTGATGATGTAAATTGAGAACATTACATAAAATCAGTTGACTGTCGTGGTTCTTTGGGAGGCGTTCCGACTAATTCAGGATAAGAACCTTCCAGGGCAATCAGCAAACCATCCATGTGACGCTCTGCAATTTGGAAGATTTTGCGTTGGTTGTCATTTATCCCTCGAAAGTCAAACTGTCAAAATTTCCATTTGGCAATCATGACCTCTTGAACTTATGACCTGCTGCGTCTTGAGCATCCGCTTGGACGAAAATGGTAACACGGGGTTAGTTTGTTGCCACCAGCCAACAGACGCTTATCACGGAAGAAGGTTAGTTCGCAGAATGCTCCAGAAACTACAAAACGGATCTTTCCGCTTACTCTCATTCCAATTGGCAATTTCGTATTTTGATTACAGTACTTTTCAAAGTCGTAAAGGACAAGGCTCGTCATACCATTTACAAAAACAATTTCGCAATTGATGATTGTTTAGCAATAACGATGTCAAAAGACAAGGACACTTTATGCTTCTTTTCCACTTTCCAAGCCTAGCCATCCTTGCCATCGTTGTTTGTAAAATATTCATGGATGATCACCAAAATCGGAAGGACACAACAAGTTTTCCCTTTTATCACGGAAATTTCCATCTATAACCCCACTCGATGAGATTATTGAGCCAATTTTACACAATCAGTGTTGGCCAATAGCCATTTTTGATAATAAAAGTGGAGTTTTTGTTTACATTTTAAACTTTTACTTTCAGTAAATTCACTTACCACAGATTTATAACCATTTTGTGCAAAAAACTGAACTGAGCATAGATAATTAGAAACCCGGGGTTTTTTTTTTCGGGCTAAGCCCGGGCTGAGCTTCGGTAAACCCGAATCCAAACGCTCTAGAAATCTGACGCAAAACTCATTTTTAAAGGAGTTTTTACCCTCAAAAACTGACGCTAACAAAATATTATTTTTAGGTAATTTGTAATTAATCCTCCTTCAAATGGCTCTCCAAATGATAAATGGAACATCCAAAAGTACAGTCAAAAGAGTCAAGCAGTTATCTCCGGTTTCTTTTTTCGTAATCATCGGATAACTTCTTGAATGATTCATCCATTTTCCATCTCCCAAAGTTACCTAAAAAATTTCCCTTGGGCCCATTTAGCATCGTAGGTCAAGGTTAAGGGTCTTAACCCTCGAAATATTTAGGAAATTGCCCTTGGGCGATGATGACAAAAAATTTTTGCAGCTTGTTCATCAATTCAAGAAACCGTCTAGTAGAAGTGCTTGAAATGAACTATTGTATAAATCAAAATTAAAATGCATGAAAATCGTTTTTAGAAACTGACAGTTGAGCTTGTCATAATTCCAGGAGTAAAAACCATACACTTCCGGTAAGTGTACGGATTGAGATTGACAAAATTTGGCCAATTTCTGTACAGGAGCAGTACAAATTTTTGCTATAACCTGCTTGCTTGCTGGTTAGCGTTTGTTGATTATTATTATTGTCATTTAGAGACTAAATTTTGGACCTACAATACTGAATGGCCCATTAACCAATCCTGGGCGTGGGTGAAGAGGTTTTACTAACTCACTAATGATGACGCGATGACACACTCTTTCCTTGCTCAAGGATACCCCATAGTAGGTCTATTATTCAGTTTCTAGAAGGAGAAGATAAACAATAGCCGTCTTCTGGATAATTTTCAACTTAAGTACCATTTCTCTTCTACACTGATTCCAATGGTGATAACCACGAGTTGTGAAAGGAAACACGCGGAGTGTTCAGCTCATTGTTAAGTTTTTACGGTAATTTCCAAAATGGAGGCATTGACTTATCCAGCAACGGCAGCGGTGAGCAACAACGGCGGTGGGACGGAAACTGCCACGGCCTTGGAATCTCCCAATTGGCTTGACTTCTTGATCCTCTGTCTTGCCTTTCTACTTCCGGTCATCATATCAACGACGCATGGATTCTTTGGGAGTCGTCACAACGGGAAATCCTCGGAAGCGTTTCTTCTGGGAGACAGGGAAATGTCAACGGTCCTCGTGGGCATGTCACTGTTCTGTGGGTGAGTCAAATTCAGGCGACGCTGGCGCTGGTGGGGTACCGTGAAGCGCTTTTCGTTAAAATGTTCCTAAAATCTTGTCGCTTGTTCCGCAGATTTGTCTCCACGGTGTCGCTGTTGGGAAATCCGGTGGAGGTGTACCTGTACGGGACGCAACTGACAGTGTCGTTGCTGATCCTGATTCCAGTGACCCTTGCCTTTGTCCATCTTTATCTTCCCGTCTACTTTAACATGGAACTGAGCTCACCATTTGAGGTAATTGAGAGTACATTGGACAGAGAAAGTAGACACAATCTGAAATAAGTTTTAACGGTATTCATTTACTCAACAGTACTTTGAGCGGCGGTTTACCAGAACAGCAAGGATGATCGTCTCGACTATTTCACTGGCTCAAATGGTACTTGTCATGTGGTCATTTTAGTTTTCTTTTCTAAATTGTAGCGCTGAATTAATTAATTTCCATTAAATTTCAGCTAACTTATATGACACTGGTGATCTACTTTACGTCCATGATCCTTAACAAAGGTAAAATAACGCTTCATAGTCTCAGTTTTTCAACTATTTTTTCACATTCCAGGAACTTATCATGACTAATTGATTTACAGTTACTGGCGTCGAGGCTCAAATTTTGAGCGCTGTGATATTGATCATTTCCGTCTTCTCCAGCTACGTTGTGAGTTACGTCAAAATATTGTCAGCGATTTCCAGCATGGTTTCTCAATGGGCTTTGTATCTTGTGCTGACAGGGCGGCTACAAGGGGATAATTTGGACAAATGCGTTCCAAGTTCTAATCATCATGGGATCACTGCTGACTGTTGTGGTGCTCGGATTTCTGTCAATCCAAGATTTCCAGCTCTCGTGGGATCACATTCTTGAAGGGAACCGGCTTCAATTTTTCAAGTAAAATTAATACAAGATTAACGGATACTGCTAATCCACCGTTGTACATTTGTCAATTCCTTACAAATTTTCAGCTTCGATCCTGACCCAAGGGCCAGGGTCACCGTCTGGACGACCACCGTCGGTTCCTACTTCATCTGGATCTCATGCTACGCAACTTCGCAAGTACAAATCCAACGCCTAATTTCCCTACCTTCTCCAAATGCTGCCAAACGGTGCGGAAACGGATGCGTTAGTGTTCGCACAGTGACTACAACACTGTTTACAGTGACCTTTTTTCTGATGCTTTACAGAGCAGTCTTCCTCAACGTTTTACTACTGGTTCTGGTCCTTGTTCTAACTTTCATCCTGGGGCTCCTCATTTTTGCAAAATACTTTGGATGTGACCCAGTAAAAATGGAAGTAAGGCTAACTATTTTGAATTGAAACTAAAAATTTCTGCGAACTGGCAATAAATTGATTTTAATAAATATATTTTTGCAGCGTATTGACAACTATACACTTCTGTTACCCCTGTTCATGTCCAGCGTTTCCAAAACATACTTTGGACTCTACGGCTTCTGCCTCGCTGGAATTTTATGCGCCGGATTGAGGTATGTTTCCTGCCTTTCTAGGAACCTGCACCATGTCAATTTTTGGGATTTTTAGCACCGCGACAAGCTGTCTCAATTCAATGTCCTCCCTGGTCACACTTGATTATTTCAAGCACTGGATTCCGAACATTTCGGAAGACAGTTTGGTATTTCTTGCCAAAATCTCAAACGTCTTTCTTGGTGGACTTTCCTTCTCTTTCGTGATGGCGGTTCATAATTTTGAGTCTTTTATTCCATTAATCTGGAGACTAATTGGGATGTCAATTGGGCCAATCCTTGGTGTCTTCAGCCTCGGAACGTTCTTCCCTTGGGCGAATTCAAAGGTATCATTCCTTAAAAAAAATACAACATGTCTGAACGTTCACTAAAGCGTCTGTCGTCATTCCAGGGGTCACTGGTGGGAATGCTTTCCGTCATGGCACTTTTATCAACAGAAATCATATTCTCCCATAATGCTGAAATAGAAACCGGAGGTCACAACGAAGGATTTTTGTCGCCCAATCAGCGTCTACCGCTGATGATCACAGAAGACTGCGTTGCAGAAACCAACTACAGGAATGCAACTCTACCCAGCGATATCTCCAACCTGACGCTTCAGTACAATGAACATGAAGTAAGGCTGGAGGTAGCGAACCCGCTGATCCCAACTGCCCATTCCCTTCCTCATCAAACCCAAGCCGGGAACGGGACGACGCTTTACGGAGACATGCTGTCCATGAGCTCCGTTTGGTACCCAGGGCTTGGGTGTGTCCTGACAGTATTCCTGGGACTCCTCTTCAGTATCCCCGTCATCAAATTCCAGAAGAAATTGAGCGTTTGTCCAGAATGTTTTAGTCCAGCTATTCTCAAGCTTTGGTTGAAATGGTTCCCATCCCACATGTCGACCTGGGTAGAACCGGATGAGAATTTGATGCTGTTGTCATCCTCCGTCTTCTCGTTCTTGGTAACGAAAACGTGAAGCTTTTTAATTTCCATTAACCTAAATTTGTGTCCTACGGTTCTTTTTTTAGCCAAGACGCTTGGAGGTCGTGGATACAAAGCCAGAGCCAAATTGTGACATTGAACTTACTCGAGCTTATTAAGCGCTGTTCCTTTCGCTTTTTTCACAAACATTTCTAATAAAATTCTAAAACTATTGTTTTCCAATATTAATTTATTGTTGAAGAACGCTTCCAAATTCTTTGCCACTTCCAGGTCACGTCCTGTGTCGTGTGACAGGTTAGTAACCGATTTTATATAAGTTACCCTAAACCTTTGATACCGTATTTAATGGATTAATTTGCGTTTTATAACACCGTTTAGCGCAGCTGCCTGTGATGCAATTGTTCCAGACAGAATCCAGATTTGTGTAATTTTTGAAAATCACAATTCAAGTTATACCTGTTTGAGAATCATAGGCGTGAACGGGAGTTCCAGTGATAAACTCCATATCAAGATTCCTGGATAAAATAGACAAAAGGAGCAAATGGTACTCAGTTGCAGTTAGAACGACAATGTATAACGAGCTGGAAAACTCGATGGAATTGCCCGAATTACGCTGTTTTCGGAGTGGTATTAGCCCTCGCAGGAATTCGGATGTTTTATGGTTGCTTCGGATCATAGCAAGATACAAACGAGGAATTCCTCATGGGGAATCGGAAAATGGCACCACTACCGGTGGCCTTGTCACTCACTGCAGGTACGTGAATTTAATTTCTTCCACGTTCAAAAAGAAACAAACAGAAACAATATTGCTGGTTTCCAGTTTTCTGTCAGCGATTACGCTGCTTGGGACGCTCGCAGAGATTTACTTTTATGGCACCCAGTATTTAATTGTCCTCGTCGCATTCTTACCAATGACGAGCCCCAGCGAAAAGCGAAAGCAGGAGCAGCAATCCATGCCATTCTGATGAAGACTAAAATGGCTATTCTCAAATCTTTGACTTAGATGACTGGGCACGGAACAATTAACTACGAACGACCGACCAAGTGCACGCTCAACGTACCTTTTTATACCTAACCTAACCTAACCAAACGAGCCGAGAAATGTATTCCCCAAGTACAAAAAAGTACAAGTCGAGCGTGCACTTGGTCGCTCGTTAACGTTTACTCTCTTCCATAAACCAACGGCCCTTTTATAGGCGACCCAATTCTTCCAAAGAGTAAAAACTTCTGATTTTAGTTTAGTGTCAATGACCTTAACATTTCATAACCAAGCGCATCACAGACCAAATGCGCTCGGGTCAATGACCTCGCCTCAAATTATTGAGAAAGGGGGTCAAAGAGGCTCGGAGGCCACCTTCAGCTCGGTTCACAACTACCAACATTTTTCGCGCTTTTTGCGTTTTTTTAGCCCGTGTTTGGATTTATTTTCAATACTTCGTGCACTCATGTCATGTTACGGAGAAAAATGTTAACTGCCA